>NW_019296705.1:0-10131 GCF_000500325.1 Leptinotarsa decemlineata | reverse complement strand
CAACAAAAACCTCACCCTGTACAATTATTATTTATACCATAGGATAGCATTTTTTATAGTATTTTCAATGATGTAGGGGTTTGCGATTTAAACTTTTTGAGTTTTGGTGAGTGTAGCCTAGGGGGTTGATGAGGGTGAGTTCTCTTTCATGTCACTTCAGTTCCCCCTTACTATCCCAGAAACGGTTTCCAGCATTTTTCGATATCAGCTTTTGTTCGTGAGATTCTAACTCTAAAGTTAGTCATGGCCTCTCATTTGCCAAAGAATGGATGATTTGAGATGGAACAGAATCCTTTCACAGGTATTCAGATTGAGTTGGTACAACTCCACCTGATTTTCAGTCCACTACTTCGAAAGAGGTGATGAGTAAGATACATGGACACATAGACATATTTGCCTTCAAATAATTCTTCAACCGCATCCCGACGATTTATCATGATTTGTTGTTAATACATTTCATTTCGTGACTTTTTCTGATCGAACTTCCATAACCTTCGATTTTGAAGTGACATTGGAAGTTAGTAATTTTGATCTTAGTTATCTGCTCATCTATGAGCTGATCTTGCGATGATGCTTTTGATTTTGCTTCAAGTTCGTAACTATGCTATTTTCACCACCATTGTACTTGAAATGAAACGGATTCGAGTTTTTCACTTGGATANAAATTACCTGAAAATTTCCTGAAATCTTCAGTTGCCATATTTGAAAAAATATTCAGTAGTGTAGAGTTGTTTATTTCTGTTTGGTCATTCAATAAATGACCCGACTTCTCATTTCTAAACATTTCTAAATATTGAATATCAAACTTTCCTCTTCTGAATGTGACATGTCATAGTCGTGATTGAACTCATGTCGTCCTGCTAGAAGATGGTTTGCAAATGTTGAATTTTTCCATTCAATAAACTGCTTCTCAATTCTTTGGAAAAAAGTTCTTCCCGTTTTGCCAGTATGAAGTTTCAGACAAAAGCCACAAGTTTTCATTGTTCTGTCTTTGTTTTTTTTTTGATAAATTTGTTTGAATAATTATTTGTTCTGCAAATCATAGTGAGGCATTCTTTTTTAAAAAACGAACGATATTATTGGTAGGTTCATTAAGATATGGGAATGTCCTACACATACCAGGGGTCGGCAATTTTTTGAGCTGGGACAGTCAAGAATCAAGTAGTGTTTTTCACGTTAAATTTGTAAAATACCTACACTGTGTCTAAGATAAGAATGAACAGCATGGGGATATCGGATACGGGGTCGATTGAATTAGAGAAAAGTAGCGCATTTATGTGCCTAATAATATGTCATACAGAAAGTTTTAATATTCCGAGTAGTATCGGAGATATCCGAGAAAACCGATATTTTAGAATTTCGTTTTTATTTTCTACTAGCTTTATTTTCAAAGGAAATATAAAACAAATAGCACTTTGTCATGGCCAATTCTTGAAGACTACATGATAACGTGAGCAGAATTTCTCTGCGGCGTTTCGTATTTCAGAAAACATTAGGGTATTTTTATATGGCCGAAACTGAAGTATACCCTGTAACGACTCCATTTTCCATTGTGAATACAACAATGTATCACACAATATGATTTTATAATCATTTTTTGCCCAAAATGAAAAGGGATTACTTAACCTGCTCTTCTTCAATTTCAGATAGTACGCGCTGAAAATTATGAGAGTACACTTGATTCTTGATATATCCCCAAAGGAAACAGTCTAGTGGGGTTAGGTCGGGGGCCTTGCAGTCCAGTATGTATCACTATCTATGAGTACCAATCTTGTTGAAACCAGCAGGTAAGAGTAACCGCTGGAGGCAAATTATCTAGAGCAGGGGTTCCCAAATTTTTTGCACCTTCGTACCAATTGACTTTTTGAGAAATATTGGCGTACGACCAAACCTAAACATTTCAATAAACGTATAATATTTACTCTTCTGAAAGTGTTCAAAGGCTTTTTTAATTAAACTCCTGAGAAAACTTCATATTTAATGGTCAGATATTTGTTTATTTATAACATAATTTATTTACAACATAATAAATGAAGGAGAAATAGAAAGATTAAAATGGTATCAATTTTATTTATTACTCATAGGTCTAAAAAAATACAATTGAAAAATTATTAAAAAGTCAGTGAAAAATTAATCATCATACAAATTATACTTTTATAGTATGTTGTTGTTTGCCTGTGATTAAAATATCAACATATCAAAAAAGTGCTTGAAACAACTAACACGTTGTCCTGGGTGGTCCGCCATTTTGATTCACAGTGACGTCATGTTATTTTTCATATCCTTTCCCAAAAATCTATTCACCTGACATCCATTTCAGGAGAGTGCATGAAAATCAGTTTGCCATCTTCAGTATACGCAAAATGTTAGCTCAATTGGGTGAGGTTTAGTGTGTGAAAATTGAGTTGACCCGAACTACATATATATTATACCAACATACTTACCGACATAATATATACTCACGAAGCAACAAGAATGAAAGCTGTTAAAAATGAAAGCCAAAGCAAAATTTCCATTTTTTTTTTATCTATTGCTTGTATCTCCAGGTTCGGAGTTTTATCGATGTTATTCAATATCACCTATACGAATGGAGAACTTTGATACAACTGAAATCATTCTCTTTTTTTTTTCTCGAACGATATTTCTATCATGTACTAGTACTAACTCAGGCTCTGAAGGTACAACGTACAAAGTATCTATTCGGGTGTTGAGTTCTCTCGAGTCAAACTTCCTGCAAGCAAACATGGCAATGGACACGTATAATAGTTTCGAGAAATTTGGTAGTATTACGGACAGACTGAAAGATCTTCAATAAGATATAAGGAATACTCAGACCACCTAGAATATGAAAGACCAGAAAAATCAGCAGTCGCATATCATATTTTGCATCAAAACCGAAATGATGAACAGAAACTATCCAATCTGGATTTCGTATAATACAAAGAAACTGATAAAAAATAAATCTAAACTGCACAAAAAATGGAAAATATTCAAAAACAAAGAAGATTGCTTGAACTTTTCAATATTGCGTTAAGATATTAAAGAACAAATATAATTAGGTTTTTCTCCAGAANTTTCGTGGGAATAACAGACAAGCATCAACAATTATGTTATAATTATGAAATTTGTACAGTTCAACATGGATAATAATTAATGAAACTATTGTGTTTGAAAATATAACTGCTAACAGGAAAGTGTTGGTGACAATAAGGAAAGAAAAAAATACAGTTCACATTCACAATACTTTTTTTTGTTCATTGTCAGATTGATTGAACAAACAACTTGATTTTTCACAAAATGAACATATGAAATAGCAATTTGTTGGGAAATTCACAATAATGAAACTAAATATATCAACGTAAAACTCCTGCATAGTACTATAAGTCGTTTCAGAAACTCATAATTAGTTTCAAGGGTCCTTGAGTGTGAGGTTGTTTTAAATGAATTTTCCAAGAGCCTAAATAAGTGATTATACCCATTCACATTTGCGTTATATGGTCACTGCGAGTCTGATAAAAGAGAAGGTACATTAGCTTCTCCGCTTCAAAACATATTTTTTTGTTCATCTAATTCAGAAATTGGATGATTTTGTAGGTGAATTGTCTAGAGGAAAACTGTTATTGTAAGCTCATGAGAGTAAAACATTCTTGAGGAAATGAAACTAATTCAATTCCTGAATATTGATGGTTCAACTCTACTGACTTTTTTTATGCGTTATGTATTCATGAGTTTACAAATTTTTTATTTCATCGTTCAAATTCAAATAAATAATTATCCCATATCGCATGGATACAAAATTCTTTTTCTATTTCATTGCTGCCTCAATTTCAAGTGGTTGGTTTTTCTTTGAATTGTTTTATTTATTACTATCGTGACAGTGTATTCTTGAATGCAATTCACTCTGTTAGAGAGAAGTGTGAATTCTAACATCAGGTAGTGCTACATTAATTTTACTGATTTTATCTGGATTCTAGCATAATAACTTGACATTATACATTTCATCAGTTCGGACTTCCATTGTCTGATATGATATAAATTTATTTGAAATCCGTGACCAATATCTTATAGTATAGTTAATAGCTTGTTGAGATATTATTTCAATTATCAGATTCACTTGACTATAACGTAAGGTAACATTGTGAATTCAAATTAAGATAGTAGGTAAAGCAACATTGTAAAACTAATTTAGGATAATTAAGACGCAGGTATCTAGCATATCTATCTGTGGTGTAAATGTATATTTTGTTCTTTCTCTTGAAGATTATCATTTGGAGATCCATACACGGGTCGAGGTGTAGAAATAACGTTTAGGTGTTGGGATAACACTCCGGTAAGGTTCATTAACATCAATATTAACGAACAGACATACTCGCGCAGTCCTGAGGTAGCAGATTCAANTTGGTTTGCCTTGTTTGTTTGTGTAAAATTTAGTAATTGAAGTTTGACATTCTTCCTGTTGATAGATTGATACGATATTTGATCCTCACATCTAGTATTGTGATAATACAATTTGATGATTTGAGAAGGGTTTTTGGCTTTCTACTACTCCATCTTGATACAAAAAAATGTGAGAATCTTCCAAAGAAAGGAAGAAAGCAATCAATTTCAAAAGAAGTAACTCTATACATAGATGTGTAGATCATGCAAAGAAGCAACTTTAAGACACAAACTGAAAGAAAAACTCCTCCTGAAACAGCTACTTCCGTATAAACATTGAATTACACGAAAGAAAAATTCTTTCGAAACAAATACTTTTATATGAACACTGAATTATACAAAAAATACTTTTGTCCACTCAGTTTGTTTTCCAAACACTCGTTTTGAAATCAAAATCAGAAATCATTCACAGGATTTCTATACAGTATACTAAATGAAAAAAAGGTAATGATGAAATCTGAAAAATAATTATTTATGTATACATAGTTGAACAGGTTAGGTTATTAGGTTAGGTTAGGTTATTAAATCGCCCAACGATTTAATAATTTTTCATCTGATCAATACCGTAGATTGCTGGGGAGAGTGGTGTGATGAAATGAATGAGCAGAAAAATGAGTTGGAAAAAGTGGTTTGATTAACATGTTATTTGTCAAATCAAAAGCAAAATGTATTTCAGGAGAAAGATGATGTTATGCGTAAAAGACCTACTTTTTGAAAAAACAATTTTATTTTTTATCAAAAAGTACTAATGATTCCTTCTCAGGTAAATTTCATCCAATGTTGATTACTCGTCCAGTTCAAAAGTTGGTGGAGGAACGATTTCTCACGTCCACATTGTGTATAGCCCGACCTTGCAATTCTGTTGACCTCACTAATGATATGAAAGTGATCCAGTGGCAATCACATCAATATTCAATAATTAATGTTTCATTTGTTCCTTTTATTATAATATCTCAGCATATGACAATTTCTTTTTTAAAACAACTCTTTGCTTGTGCTGCAAAATACAACTCTTCTTGGAATTGATTTTATTCTCCGATTGGATGTTGATACTTTAATGACATATTGGTTAACGGGGTAATGGCTGAAAGGACTTTTGGGTCGGGATATTTCGTCTCATTTTTGTATTTATGTAAGTAGGTTGAGTGCTTCACTTTTTGATATATTTTCTGATATTGTTTCTTCAGCAGAAGTCCAGATTTTGAGGGTTAATTTTAAACTACGTAGGGTTCATTTAAAGTATTTTCACTCACCAAAAAATATGCTACGCTTTCAAGTCAGTATTGAAATAAAAGACGAAGAACATAAATATGTTTATTAATTACATCACATCAATTTTACACTTAACAAATATGGACTGGATGGGTACATAAAACCGCTCAACGCTCGAACAATTATTCTTGGTAATCACGAGCATTATCTGATTCTGAAGCGGTAAAAATTCGTTGAATTCTGAATGGAAACATCAGTTATACGTTCTGAAGAATATTACAATCAGGAAATCAAAAACTAATATATATGTAACTTGTAATTTGAAAGTCGCCATTTTTGAATACTTTCAAGCGAGTTGGTTTTGACATGTAAAGTGTTTCGTGGGAATAACAGACAAGCATCAACAATTATGTTATAATTATGAAATTTGTACAGTTTAAATATATAAAACATTAATGATCATCATGAGATTTCTGAAGAAATTCTGATGCAAAGTTTCCATATATAACGTACCAAATTCATTCGCAAAGGAAGTTATCTGTTCAGTTTTGAACATTCTGTTCATAGAAAAACTCACTCATCATCGGCAGTTAGGTTAGGTTAGGTTATTCTATGAACAAAAGAATTCCAATGTTCACGACATCAGTAAAAAAGTAGTAGTAGCGATATTACCCATATTATAAACAATCCAACAAGTTTTTCGAAACGAAATGAAAAATTTTAGGATCTCCCTATTGAGCAAAACTTGCATTTGTATTTTAAATGTTCTTGAACGTGTAACTGGAGGTTCTTTCTTGGATAACTTCTTTATGGAATTTGATATTCTACAGAGATCCATGTCTCAAAACATATTTTTTTGTACATTAACGAGCCTAATGCAAAGCTGTCAATACAAAATTCCGCCGACAATAAAACGTTTGCTCTTTCCATGGAAACCTGAACGGAATTTCCACAATGGAAGTAGTAACACTTATAGCGTAATGCTTAAGAAAGCCGGGCGTAGTTTGGTCAAATTCTTAGTTAAATATGTTAGTGTGAAGTGGATAAAACGTGATACCTGTAATGGAATTGAAAACAGAACTTCATGTATCCGAAGATTAGTTTATTCTCAGTGTTACTATTTTCATTCGGGTTTGAAGACCGTCGTAGTTTGGAACTGCATCCTAACGTTTCGCCAGATCGAGTGGCTGGCTTCTCCAGAGTTATATTCATCTTGATGATTCACCGATGACTGTCATCGGTGAATCTCACTGCAAAGCAACAAGGTGAGCTCGTCATTCAACACCAGACAGCGCTCTTTTGACTCGCCAAGATCTCATGCTAGGCTAAACCAGTCGAATGCCTTGAACGACAAGCCGGAAATTGGAGGCGATGAAAGCCAGAAGAGACACTACTGATGAAACCTTGGAAAAAAATACCAGCGCTTAACAGTAGGATTTCTGACTGGCCACCGTCAACTAACGAAACACCTCCATAATATGAAGATGAGACTGTCAGGCATGTCTTATGCGAGTGTCGGGAGTTATCGTCAATAAGAGAGTGTGTGTTCGGCGAGTTTTGGACTACACCTGCCGATATAAAGGAGATGTCTCGAAGTGACCTGTCCACCTTCCTGGAAAGGACAGGATGGACCTAGGAAGACAACTCTCCGGGAGGATGTATGATGGGTCACATGTGGCCTAAGTGCTGTGGGCTTATACTCACCCTCCCTACTCTACAGATACATATACAGATACCTTGGCGAGTTGATACAGCGCTGTCTGATGTTGTATAACGAATCCACCGAGTTGCCTTGCAGTGAAAGAGGTCGAATTTTGTTTGGCAGTCAATTTCAAAGCTTGGATTTGCAAGGGACCGACTTGAAGACCCTCGTTTATCATTGACATTCGGGTATTGAGTCTCGTGTCGATCCTATATATGGAGTTTTCATAGTGGGTATGCCATCGCCTTTGATCATGTTTCAATTGTTCGATAAAAAGTGAAAATCTACCGTTTGGTAAGGAAATTATCTTTGAGACTATATAGGACATAATATTACAATTTCCTCAATGGAAGGTGGATGGATGACCCGTTGACCATATTTTAAAATTTTTTTGTTGTTTCCATATGTTGAATGGAAAATGTTTCCAAAACGTTTACCATCATTACAAAAAGTTGTCAGTCTCATTATTCAGTGACTACTTTCGGCATAGTACCTATCGTTGAGGTTTAAGAATCGTGTAGGTGATTCTAGCGAATAAAAAATATTTGTTTATTCGCCTGTCTGAAATTTATACCGCTTAAATCGAACTGATTTATTTGAGCTAGAATAAAAAAAGCAGCTTTACACTAAAAACTCCTATAATGAGAACAAACATAGAAACCGAATAGTCCGCTGCGGAGATCCCGATATTTGATTCGCTATTCCTCCTTAAACAAACCAAAAATTATTGACTCTAACAGAACCCAAAAAACAGATCTTTCCAACTTGTTTTGCAAAAACGGCCAATTAAGTTTTTGTTTAACAAAAAAAGTATTGACGGATATTACAAATCAAAAAGTCATAGTAAGCCGGCTGATATTAAAGTTCGTGCAGACTTTCACAATAGGCTGTATTATTGTTTACAAAACGACGGAACCCATTTTGAACATTCACTTAATAGACATTTTTAATATATTTGTAGTTCAACAAAAACCTCATTGAATATTCCATTCAAGCCAAAGTTTCACAATTATTGCTTCACCCTGTACAATTATTATTTATACCATAGGATAGCATTTTTTATAGTATTTTCAATGATGTATCACAAGTAGGGGGTTGCGATTTAAACTTTTTGAGTTTTGGTGAGTGTAGACTAGGGGGTTGATGCGGGTGAGTTCTCTTTCATGTCACTTCAGTTCTCCCTTACTATCCTAGAAACAGTTTGAAGCATTTTTCGATATCAGCTTTTGTTCGTGAGATATAGCCCATTGTACGTTTTGAAATTGAAATTGACACATTCTAACTCAAAAGTTCATGGCCTCTCATTTGCCAAAGAATGGATGATTTGAGATGGAACCGAATCCTTTCACAGGTATTCAGATTGACTTGGTACAACTCCACCTGATTTTCAGTCAACTACTTCGAAAGAGGTGAGTAAGACACATGGACACATAGACATATTTGCCTTCAAATAATTCTTCAACCGCAACCCGACGATTTATCATGATTTGTTGTTAATACATTTCATTTCGTGACCTTTTCTGATCGAACTTCCATAACCCTCGATTTTGAAGTGACATTGGAAATTAGTAATTTTGATCTTAGTTATCTGCTCATCTATGAGCTGATCTTGCGATGATGCTTTTGATTTTGCTTCAAGTTCGTAACTATGCTATTTTCACCACCATTGTACTTGAAATGAAACGGATTCGAGTTTTTCACTTAGATATCCCCTACTACTATACACTTTTGTGAGTCGTTTGATCAAAATGGCATATTATCAGCAACTATTATTGGCGGTTTATCTATCACAGAATGAGCACTGGTACTCTCGAATCATTTGATGTCAATTCATATTAATAAGTGACAGGACTACCGAATTAACATTGCCATCGTAATGACAAATATCTAAAGAAAGGAAATTCTAAGGAAGTTCTGTGAAATAGAATTATAATGTTTTATATCAGATGATATTTTGAACAAAAAAATGTTGTCCAGCTAGATATTTCGTTGTATTCAAATCCAAATGCCCTGCATGCACTTTTTCAAGATTCCTCTTTTGCAAACTTTCCAAATTTATCAGTTTGTCATTTGGGATTATTGGAAACATAAATATCGGTTGTCAATATTATAGGTTATGAAATTACTGGTAAGAAAATTTTTATTAGAGCACCCAACTGAAAGGAATTTTTACCTTTTCGAAAATTTTCATCGGAGTTGGTCCCAATTATAAATTGGTTTTTTGTTGTTTTGTTGTTCTGCTGAATTCAAAACTTCCAGTCAAAAGCCAATTCGATATAAATCTGGGAATATTATTCTCAATCGTTGCATAATGTTTGTTTGTTCAACAGTGATTTCGGTTGTTTACTTATTGTAAACAATTTTGAATAACTTCATTCTGGCATAGGTATAGAAAATTCAATTCACTGAAAACTCGCGTGCATACTTGATTACTTTTCCAAAATGAAGAGACGAACAAGAATTCTGCTTAGGAGAATACTCCATTTCATAATCATCTTCATTTACTGAAAAATCAAGTATGAAGACCGCAAAGGTCAACATTGAACGTCGAACATTTCAAATTTAAAGATTCTGGTGGATCTACAAAAGTCTTACTTTCAGCGGAGTATGAACAATGAATACTATTTTAAACAAAAACTGAAAATATCTTCCGTTTTGCAGTAAGAATAAAAATAAAATTGGTTTTTACAAGCTGTGC
This sequence comes from Leptinotarsa decemlineata, assembly GCF_000500325.1. Lineage (NCBI taxonomy): Eukaryota > Metazoa > Arthropoda > Insecta > Coleoptera > Chrysomelidae > Leptinotarsa > Leptinotarsa decemlineata. The sequence goes on along the minus strand of NW_019296705.1, from coordinate 82 downwards.
ATGAAAAATGAAATAAATTTTATGATGATACTTCTCTCTTGACTTATTTTGTTCCTTTTGTCTAGAGAGGACTATTTTGTCT
>NW_019296703.1:0-10095 GCF_000500325.1 Leptinotarsa decemlineata | reverse complement strand
CTTGACTTCACCAAACAACAACCAATAAAAAAAAGCAATTAATACGTCATAGTGGTGGGGGGAGGCCGAGAATCAGCTGTAAACAACTACTAATTCCGCACCCGTTGAAAAATGCCCGGAGTGTTCCTCATTGTTTAGCAGCAAGATATGATGCGATCCCCCAACATTTCCTCGTTTTCAATGGGGTTTGTATGAACTAGTGATTTTAGGTGTCCCCAAAAGAAAAAATTGACGAGGTCCGATGACCTCGGGGGCCAATGCTCAATGCCTCCTCTTTCTATCCATCGTTGGGGATATGCTACGGCTGAAAAAGTTCTTGCTATCACACAAAAATGAGCAGGAGCTCCATCGTACATATACCAAGAGTAATTTCGGAGACCGATGGGAACATCTTCCATGAGTTGGGGAAGCTCGTGTTCCAAAAAATGTAGATAAGTATCTCCATTCAAACGTAAGGTGAGAAAATAGGGCCCAATTAAATAATCCCCAGTTATACCTGCCCATACTTTAAAAAAGAATCTGTCTTGGAAATGAGTTTGCGTTATCGCATGTGGGTTATCTTCCGCCTAGATGTGGTTGTTATGGAAGTTCGTGATACCATTCCTTGAAAAATTAGCCTCATCTTTGAAGATGATTTTTTATGAAATTTGCGGATGTTGTTCGACTTTTCTTTGAAGCCATTGAGTAAATTCGATACGTAGTTGGAAATCACGTAGCGTAAGTGCCTGGAAACGCTGTATATGATAAGGATATAATTGCTGTGCCTTCAAAATTCTGTAAACTGTCATGTGACTCACATTTGAAGATTGACTAATTTTTCTTGTACTTGTCTCTGGATGTTCACTAATTTCTCCGAGAAGCGCCTCCTCCAATTCTACAGTTCTTGTAGTCCGTGGCCGTCCTACTACAGAATTTGTTCCGAAGCTTTCAGATTCGGAAAGTCGCCGGAAAAGATTCGCAAATGTCGCTGCACAAGGAGTCACCGGGTTGGGGATACCTTTCCTGATAGATGCGTCTGGCCTCGCTTGAATTTCCGTCAGCCAAGCCGTATGCAAAAACCATATGAGCCATTTCAGCATTCATAAAGTCGGGCATGGTACCAAAAAATCACTTCATTAACTCCAAACTGAGAATTTGTCAGTTAATAGTTAAAAATGTGACAGCGAACTTCTATTTTCAAAAACAAACTTTCATAGCCTACTCGATTCAATTAACTTAATTTGCAAGCGGAGAGTAACAAAAATGATTGAAATCAAATTTGGCTATAAAGTAATATGCATCCATATAGAAAATTGTAAATATCTCGAAAACGATCACCTTCAGCGTTGTTGAGGAGGTGTACCTTTTTACTTGGGAAAGGTATGGGAATTAGGTTTTTTTACGAAAAGTACCAAAAGTTTACTGTCAAAAAAGTTAGGGCAATTAGAAATAAATAATGACAGCGTACGCAGAAACCCGTATCTCCGCAACGGAGCATTTTCGGACACAAATTCATATATACTTTTTTCCTCAAAATTATCTCAGGAATACGTCACTTGAATATTTTAACGTACTTATGTTACACCCAGTATAAGAAACGGAATTCCTGAATGTGATATTCCAACCCTACGTGAATCATCAAGTCCTAATACTTGAAAACAATATAATAGCTCGTTGAAGCATAATGCATAAAGTGAATGTTTTCGAGCCTAGAATGTCAGATATAATTCAGTTCCTACAAGAGGAATTTGAGTGTGGAGGAAATTATAATACATTAAATTCCCACAGATCATCATTAAGATTAATAATCGTATCGCTTGAAAATGAAGATGTAATAAAACGTTTTTTCGAAGATGTTTCCAAATTGAGACCGGTTTTCCCAAAATTTTCCACGACTTGGGACCCTTTCCAGTTTCTGGAATATTTGGAAACACTTTATCCATATCACATCTCATCACTGGCGTCTGCTCACAGGATACAGGCTATTGATAGCAAAACATATCTTACGTAAGGGACATGTCTTCATATATACAAATTAATATTTCAGTAATTATCAAAACTTCTGCGCCCGGTAGGCAACAGCCGGTGATAATTTAACCATATTTCTATGAAAAGTCAGGGATTTGCGTTGCGAAATGTCTGAATGAATACCTATCGAAAATACAAAAATTACGAGGTATTGTCAACAAATTATTCATAATACTTAGAAGACCATATCATGCTGCTTCAAGTCAAAGTATTTCACGATGGATCAAAATAACTGACTGACAGCGGTATTGATACTCAAAAATGTCCATCTCATTCCATGCGGCATGCCTCCACTTCGGCAGCAAAACGTGGTGAAGCAACTATTGATGTAATCAGAAATTCGGCAAGATTGAACTTCCTTACAGGTAAGCCGTTTAATCCTAGAATATACATAACAATATCAGAAGTATTGTGAAAAATGATTATGATTGCAAAAAATCTAAGCCAAAATTATAGTCTAGTAACATTATTACATTATTTTTCACATCATTATTTTATTTCAATTCATTTCTTTAGTAATGATGAAATTTGAATTTCAGAAGTGGTACGACGTCTGTCATCTTCAATAAGCCGTCGAACACTAATGATGTTGTTCGCTGTAATACTGGTGCGAGGTCTGCGGTCATGGCTCTCATTTTCAACACGATCGCGACCCTCCACGAACTGTTTATGCCATGCAAACACTCTGGCTTGCGACAGTGTCTCTTCTATGTGACTGCGAAAAAAATGAACACTTAAAATTGTTTCCTCTGATAGCAAGGGAATCTTGTTGACTCACCCTGTATATCAGTATCGTCGAGTTGTTAGTCATATTGATATAACTTTTGAGATCATTTGCTCAAACTATATACAGACAGCTGATCAACGGAAAAACAGATTTCAGAATTTAAATGTTCCCAGGATCAAGCCTTGTGCAACTCCTTGAGATACAGCACAAATTTGTTGTTGTCCAGATATTTCATTACATAATTCAGGAATTCACACAGAGCAGACATGGTCAAATTTCAATTGAGTGCTTTTCTATATTCTCAAACTTGTGAATGCAATTTGTGTAAGTTCATGGCTCTTATTCCTCCTCAAATATGTGTATGCACTACCCAGCTACCAGCGGAAACCGAGTTAACCGATCTGAGTTTTGATGACTTAGATTCAACAAACTATGATTTGTGTGTATGATTTTATGTTAGAGAGATACGAAAACTCTCAGAGCGCAGTGAGAAATATGATGTCATCGATGACATAAGCAGATCAAGCTTATTCGTGACATTAAAAAATCGTAATTCATGAATGATGTGTGTGTTTTCTAAAATGTTATCCAATTTGGTACTGAAGAGCCTTAGGGCAAGTGTCTTAAGGCGAAACATCGGTGTATACCAATGAGGATGACAGTGTTCTATGTAAGTGCAATTTGTTACCATTCATTTAAAGTAGAACTCATGTGAATGATATCTGATTTTTATTCCACAACGAATGTTTGAAATACAAACTGTGTAGAAAAAAGTATCTTCTGTATATTTCAGTGTTCATATAGAAGTATTTGTTTCGAAAGAATTATTTTCTTTCGTATAATTCAATGTTTATATGAAAGTAGTTGTTTCAGGAGGACTTTCTTTCAGTTTGTGTCTGAAATTTACTTCTTTGCATGATCTACACATCCATGTATAGAGTTACTTCCTTCCTTTCTTTGGAAGACTCCCTCATCCTTCTTTTTTTGTATCAAGATGGAGTAGTAGGAAGCCAAAAACTTTCTTTCCCAAAAATTAATCACTCCTAAAAAATATAACCCCTTCAATTCAAATGAACTAGATGTAGCGTCATGTCATAAATATTTATATGGAATCAAGATATTGGATGAATTTCGTGAGCTGATCATCGAAACAGACTTGGAGCCTATCGTTTCTATCATACACCCCTACCTACCGCAGAATATAGAAGAGAAATATCAATTGAAATCATGGAATCAAACTCACATGAGAAAGCTGAACATGTGGAAGGGGGAGAAAGTGTAGTTTCAAAAGATGACAATGTGAATAATTAAATATGTTGTATAAATGATAAGTATTATGAATAAAACCAAATTTATCGTATATCTTTTGGGATAATGAATGAAAGGCACAGAAATTATTGTTTGTTTTATTGATCAATATCAAGCATTCTCATCATAATTCAGTTTTAACAGAATTATCGAGTCTTTAATTTGATGATATTGAATATTCACATGGCAATCTTATCATAGTTCAGTTCGAACAGAGCCACTAAGGGCATTATAAGACAAAAAATTAATGTGAAGGATGAGTGCATATACTTTGGTGTATTGAAAAATTGACTTTGCGCGTCTCAAACTCTATTTTGATTCCGAAAGTGGATGACTTCGGATTGGTGGGAGCAGTCAATTATGAATAGTGAGTTGTTTGGATTCATTCGAATCTTCCAATCGAGGTGCCAGCGCTCGAGGTCGTCCACTACACGGTGCATGTAGATGAAGCCGAGCTCCCGAGCCATGGAAGACGAGAAGAGTGCCGTGTTATCGGTGTATAGAGATATCTTCACACGCTCGGGCCTCGAAAGGTCACTGGTGTAAAGTGAATACAACGTCGGAGAGAGCACGGCCCGCTGAGGCAATCCAGCTAGGATCCTTCTGTTGTCAGACAGAGATCCCTCTACTCTAACCTGAATTGTTATGTCTCTCAGGAAAGACCCAATTCACCGGATCAGGCTCCGAGGCAGGTCGGACGCGATTAATTTATGCAGATGGCCTTCGTGCCATCGGCCTTCGGTCGAAGGCCTCCGAGATATATAATAGAACAATGTGCACTTTTTTGTTTTGTGCAATTGTTTTGGAGCCACTTCAATAACTTGTTAGTTATTGAGTCGAACCCCGGAGCTTTCTTGGCCTTCGCGGCCCTGATGGAACCCTTCAGTTTTTCCACCGGAGCTGGACGGATGTTATCATCTTCATCTTCCCCGAGGATACGGTGAACACGGTCTTCCAACAGCATATCGCGTCATCGTCGTCAACGTTAAGCTGAAACTGACGTTCCATCGTGTCGGCAAGGGCTAACGCTTTGTCGGCGGGGGAGTAGCACACTCCGCGCTCTCCATGAATGGGCGAGAGAGCAGTCTTCTTTCCACTGAGCCTGCGGGTTACTCGCCAAATCTCGTCATCCCCAGGTGTAGGAATCCAAAAGCTCTTTCCACCTTTCGATTCGGTGATCAATGATAGCCTGCTCAACTTGATTGGCCATCCTGCTTGCCGCAATTTCATCTCCTGGAAAAAGGGTTCGCTGGAAGAGCCTTCTCAGGCGATTTCTCTCTCGTATCAAGGCTTTGATACGAGGGGGAACTCATTATAGCTCCTCTGCAGACACTCCTCCCTGGAGGTTGCCGCTCGATACGCTTCATTCACAGAAAGCTCGAAACGCTCAACTGCCGCATCGAGTTCGTCGGGAGAGTGGATTGCCTCAGGAGGGGCACGCATCTATCCGAACTGAGTTGTGAAGATATCCCAATGCGTCTTAGATCTCAGGCGATAATCAGATCATCGACCAATACCACGATAACTGGATTATGATCGGAATCCAGTTCCGACAGAACGTAAATTTCGCTAGTCAGAGAGATGTTTCTGAGAAGCGTGATGTATAGTACATCAGGCCTAGTCTGCCTGCGATAGTACGTAGGCTCATCTGGTTCCAGCACAAGATATTCTTACCTGTCAACATGCACATAGATCGCTTGGCCGTTCCGAATTGTGGCTCCGCTCCATGGTCTGCACTTGGCATTAAAGTCGCCAGCAGCAATTATTGGAATGATGCTTTCCATTAGCAGTTCATCCAGAGATTCTGGGAGTGAATGATTGTTCGGAGGGTTGTAAACCGAGATTATTCTGTAACAACCCCTGCTCAGTTGAATTTCGACCCCCACGGCCTCGGTTCCGTGTAATTGAGCACTGTCAATACCGTATTGGACACACTGAATGAATCGTTTGACAAAGGTGCCAACTCCCCCTCCAGCACGTCCCATACGTTATCTGTGATATAATCTGTAATTTGGAATGACAATGGATTCGTTTCTCAGATGCGTCTCTTGTACGAGAACCACATCGATGTTATATTCTGTTAAGAAATTCTCAAAGTCAAGTTTTTTGGAACGAATGTCATTTGCATTCCAAGATACTATCTTCAGAGATCTAGGCAAGGTTGGTTGTATTGACATTGGCAGTTCTGGTTATCACGTCGGTATTCACCGTGAACATTTTATGTAGCACGGGAAATTTGACGAACAGCTTTTTCATCTGATTCAGTGCGGCACAGATGTCTGAAACCTTCTGAGTCTGAGGTGAGGGTTCAGGTCGAGGGAAGGTGGGCTTTGCTGTTCTGCTTGCACCTTTGGATGCAGCTTTAGCAAAACTGACCCCTACTTGGACGCGTTCAGACCCTGCAGGTATCCCTGAAGGGGCTGGTTTTTTGGGTGTTGACTGCCCTCAGCGTTGTACTTTGGGGTACGCAGGGCAGCCACTATAGTTGGCTGTGGGGACCCCTTTGCAGTTATTGCACTTCGGCCTTGGCCTTTTTGCAGGCATTAGTGAGATGCCTGCCAGCACACTTTACATAAATAGGGACTGTCAGCAGTTATCAAATTCATTCATCGATGCGACGCTTGGAAACGTCAGGCAAAGGAGGCGAAATATCATTGAAGCGCCTCTTCTTGGAAACAGAAGTGGTGAAGGAAGTTACGCTGTCGTTGTCGTCGCTGAACTCGCGTTCGGAAAAACAGTCACGGACAGGCGGAACATTAGCCACTTCCTCTTTACGAACTGCCAACGAGTGACAGCCGTCCCCAGGAGTTGGCAATGCTTTGCCAAGCAAGTCCGACTAAGTAAGGCCCAGAGCGGAGATTAATTGGCTTATAAAACCAATAATCTTGCCCTTTTCCTTTCCAGCCAGGCTGCATAGCAGTTCCTCCATACTGCCGTGACACGAGACTAACTTTGAAACACCAGAAACAAGCTCTGAGCAAATGAACGTTTGGGAAATGATATATTTAAAACTTACTCACCGGTAACGTTGTTGCCTGCTCACCACAACACGAACGCACAAACTATTTCAAGACAAAAACACTGCAGTTTACTTAGGCACGTCAGCACTCTACTGCTGTTGCCAACGGTCTGTATGTATCATTGTCTGGACTTATTCCTCTGAGATCTAACTATTTATAGGTCATTCGAGTGCTTTCACCTATCCCTTCTTCCCTCTCTCCGCTTCATCGGTTTTAGCAGAAGCTGACCGTTTGGCGGGAGTTGGTCGCAATCCACTTGATTATAAGTTTCCTTATGTTGCGTATCTCTACGCTAGCTTGGCTTCATGCGTTCTTGAACAACATATATGCGGCTTCTTTGAATTTTCTCCTAAACCAGTTTTTCTCCTTGTGGATGATTTCAGCTTGAGCCCACTTGATGTTTTGTTGATTAGTCAAAACATGCTCTGCTATTCATGATTTGCTGATTTCTCCTCGCTCTGTTTGTTTCTTGTGCTCGGCAATGCGAACTTTCAATGGCCTCTTAGTTTCACAGATGTACGATTATCCGCACTCGCAGAGTATCCGGTAAATGTAATTCTTGGAATAGCAGCCCGCATTTGGTCGCCTGGTTTTCTTGAGGCTGCTACTAAAGTGTTCCCAGTTCCCAGATCTTAAATAGGGTCTGATGTTATACTTGGACCCAATCCTTCTCATCCTTTCCGACAATCCTCTGATGTAGGGAAGTTCAAATACTGGTTGTGGCGGCTTTTTTTCCTTGTAGAGCTCTTGCTGTCTTCTAGCTAAAGCCTTTTCCACCATCACTCTGGAGTGATCATTTTGTTGAAGTTCATTTTTGATGATGCCTGGTACCTTTTTATCACAGAGCCCGAAAGTACGGTCTAGTAGAGTCTTGATGATTCCTCTCTTAGTCGATTGATGATGATTGGATTCCTGGTTCAGATACTGTCCTGTATGAGTGGGTTTTCAATATATATATGTTTCCCATTCAGTGGCGGTCCTCTTCACCAATACGTCTTAGAATGGAAATTCGTTGTGGACTTCCTTTTCCATTGTGGAATCGATGGAAGGACTTACGTTGTTGATGTACTTCAGAAAAGTGTCTATTTCTGCATCCCCATGGTTTCATTATACGAATGTGTCATCCACGTATCTCAACCTAACTCGGGGCTTCTTATGGGCTTTCCATATGCTGGTGAGTACAACTCCATGTCGAAATCCAGATTTCAATGCTCACATGAATATACTTCTGAATTCAAATATAGACGAATATTTTATTAATACTCGCGTATATGAATTATGGTAAATTTTTTGATAGACTCTCGAATTGGTTACTGTTTTGGAAGCCGATAATGATGTATCGAGGTCTTTCCAATATTTTGTTTGTCTTCAAGGCCCATATATCTGAGGCTGTATCACGAAGTGTGGTTAATTCATAAAAATCCTCATGCGATAAACCACCGTCACCATTACTACTACTTTCATTGATGCGGTTCATTTGTTTTAGGTTCTGAGGGTCTTTCAGAACAATATGCCTTATTTTTCATTCTCTTCTACTGATTTTCCATTCTACATCGACTTTCTCAATTAATGAATTTTTGAATGAACGTGCTTTGACCAGAATGAGTCCCTGCTCAACATTCAATATTCTACATGAGAGGCCTCAGAATATATATGGCTGACGGGATCAATATTTCATGATCATCTTCACCAAATGCATTACGCTAATTTAACTGCTACCGCTGTTGAATCGATTATTTATTTATTTATTTATTTATTCATTCATTTTCAAACAGGTAAAAACCTCATTACATGAAAATAATTATTCTTATAAAAATGTCAATACAGTCTAAATCATAAATAGAATTCTAATGTTTATACGTGAATACAGTTACATTGTATCTACGAGTAGTTACTACATAAAGCCGAATGGAAGGAAGAAACATAGTTATTCTAAACTTGAAAAGTATTTTTTACACCACTATAAACTTGTTTGGGAGGGAGAACAAAGTTGATATCTGACATTAACAGGAAGTTGTTTGTTATTTTGATCATTGTAATGATAGGTGAACAGTTATTTGTTGATACATATGATACATCAAAGAATTGAATGAGTCTTGTCGTGGGGTTCATAACATATTCAAAGTTTCCATCTGGAGTTAATCTGAAACCAACTTCAGGTTATTCTTGCAGAACAGTCATTGGAGCTGCCTCACTTATGCGACCAATATTATCGATGCTTCTGTTACTCATTTTTATGATACAGTAATGACGGTTATCGATATGTAAGAAATTGTCATTGTTATACCTTCATTATTTCAAATTTGACTATTATGTTCTCACCATTGAAATTGATCAGATTACCTTCATCATCCAATATGCATAGAGTGATGTTGTCGAGATACTGAAAACCGTCAAGATGGATTGGCATGTAGATAATATTTTATGGTTTATTGTTGAATTTGTAGACGGGTTCAACATTAATATAAAATTGAAGGATGCGGAATTTCATCACCATTCGAATATGCTGCGGAAGTGATGATGCTCTGCTAACTTGAGATAGAGATGCAATTACATATTCTATTTTTGAAATCTGAATAGAACTTAGATTACTTGTAATAATTTGAAAATTAGTTACGAAAGAAAATAATTTGTTCATTCAGTACAAACAAATGAAAAATTTCTTCATTTAAAAATTTCCTTATTCACCAAAATATTAGTGAATTACAACTCAAGCTGTAATTTGTTCGATCTATACATATATCTCATTAAGTAATAATATTATCAATTAAATTCAAGAAAAGTACAACTGATTTATGTTGATAATTTTTCCATAACCAAATTCTATTCTTACTTGCACTTGGCTATACCATACTCGTGACGGTCAGTAAGTCAAAAAAGTCATGTGAAAAAATACATTTTCCATGGATTACCTTTGTTTTGCTTCATAACAAGTTCACTCAGAATATGCACTTGCATGGTTGTATTTTATTTATTACTGTTGATGACTCCGTACATTTGTGCTTCTTCTGGCAAACAAGATTGCCCATCTTT
>NW_019296702.1:0-10310 GCF_000500325.1 Leptinotarsa decemlineata | reverse complement strand
ATGCGCAGTTGATATAGAGCGTTCTGGTTTATTGAGGATAATTTCGGACTTATGAATCCTCTGTTCTGGCTTCGACTGCGAAATGATCCTAAACTGTTTTGAACCGTTCCGAATCGTTCTTGCTATCGAGGCTGAACTGTTGAGAACTGTTGCTCATGCGCATTCCTGTGGAAATTTGTTTGGGCTATTTGCTAGGATATTTTTTTATTTATTTGATTTGAATAATTGATGATTGAGGGTAGATAACATTTGAACTGACTCTAGGGATACGCTACATGACAAAATGGACATGATTATTAGTATTTTCTCGTTTTCATCTCTTCATATACACGATAAGTGACACAATGGTCTCAAAAGCGTTTTGGTTTAAACAAGTGTCCGAGACTATTTCGGACTGTTTGAGAGTTTTTGTTTGTACGCACCATGTCTTGCGCAGTTTCCAAACAGTTTCGGATGTTAGAACCAGAACAAACCTATATACTATTGAAACATTTTTCCATTGAACATTTTTTGTAAGGATAAAACACAAGCACTACAGGAAATTCTTCGAAGCGCTCTAAGAGCGGAGCCTGTGCGAAAGTAGTTGTTCACATTGGATTTGAATCGCTGGAGCCTAAATCCATTTGGAAAAACGTTATTAGGAAGTTCATCCCACTAAAAAGCAGTTCTCTAATTGAAAGAGTGAAGTTCGAGGTGTACCCAGGTAGCCAGTAAACGTCATAATGACGTTAGTTTTTGGTGATATTTGAGTCAGATACGTCATGGTACCAAAAAATGATGTGATTTTGACATCACCAATAAATGACATCAGTTCAAACGACGTCATTATGACGTTATTTGTGTACCTCATACTGACATAAGTATCGATGGATGTCATCAATGGACGTCATTTAGACGTCACTTGGGAGCCTTTTAATTTTGTCATTATATTCTCGATAAACTACACGATGCGTGTAGTTTTAAATTTTTAGGCACTGATATTTCCATCTTATTTCCAACCTCCCTTGAATTTACCGCTACGACCAGATCACGAAATCAGACCAGACACAGAATCGTTGTGATTGGTCGGGATTTTTATAAAGAGTTTTGCGTTGCCGATGGTCGCGCCACCCATGCCCCATGTTCATGACTGGCCATAAACACGATGGTCTGGAATTGTGCGATTGTCGTTTCGTTTTTAATAAGTGGTGAAAGTGAAAAGTCATCCTCGTTTCGTTCAGGCTTGGAGTCCAGCTCCCCTACCCTTTCGGCTACCTATTGGTCTCGAGAAGGACCAATGTGTTCATGACTGATGGTATGACGGCATGAAGTCCTCAGACATCAGTGCCGCCCTTCACGGGATACCCCTACCTGGCTGGGGTGGGATGGATGAGAAAGTTGTTCATCCGTTAACGGGGGACATGAGGGCCTCATTCGACAGAGTGTCGGGGCCTTCTATATCGGGAGGGATCGTCTACAGCATAATCTGTGGCTTCCCTAATTAACGGATTTTTATGAGTTTCCGTACTTTCAAAAACTCTCTGATTCCTCGACTGAATGGACTGCCGAATGGAAGGCAGCTGCAAATCTCTGCGGATGGCTTCGTTCCGCACGAACCAAGGGGCATTCACAATCATCCTAATTAGCTTATTTTGTAACCTTTCCAGAATGGAAAGCCGCTTGTCCCTAGATGCCTGAAGCATACATAATGACAGGCTCGAACATCGTGTTATAGATGGTGATTTTATTCTTCGTGCTTAGTTTGGATTTTCTATTGATCAGAGGGTACAGACTAGCTATCCGACGCACATGAAGTGGTGAAAGTGTTATTGCTTGTCTAGTATTTTTCTTCTACAGGTGAAGTATATTGTGTTATTCGTCTTATTTCACTTATTCTAATGATAATTTCAACAGCTTTTTTGATCGAAAGCCATGTTTGTTGTTGTGGAATTTGAAGGAAGCTGTGGTGGTGGTTTAGCAATAGTTTGTAATAATTGGCTCACTTCACGGAAAAATGAGGTATTCTGGCCACCGTATGAGGAAAACCCTCATTATTTGCGAGCTCTCAAAAAAGGAGAAGAATTCAACACTGAAACATGGAAAATCTTCAATGTTTCCAGAATTTTCTATGATAGTGGTACGTTCAAATATTATTTTGCAGGATATTATTTTTGATCCGTCTTTCATTTCTAAAAAAAGAGAGTGTTTTTGCCCTCATAAATAAATTCACTTGACAAAATCATCATTGATACAGCATTTTTTCATATTCCAACTTTTCATCAGTATGTAGTTTCCTAACCTTACAAAACATTCATCAGCATTCAGTGATCTCATCTCATACACAGCTTTTATTGTAGTCAACTATTTAAGTTCTATTGAAATTTTCTGTTTTTGAATATGACATTTATATTACATCTCTTCTGTTTTTGCTGAGAAGTTTGAAAATTACCAATATTGAATGTATGTTTGATTATGGTATGAAGTATATTCAGTGATATGAAATGAGGAAAACGAGAGGAAAATAAGCTATGATATGTTGCTAAATCAGACTATAGAAAGAAGGTGGAATTTCACACTTTTTTGTTGTGGAATTCGTGTTCCTGAGATCAATAGATAACTATATTCCATGAATATATTTTTCTAAATATGGATCACATGAGTACATAATTGCCATTGTAGATTTGATTCTACTTATCACGGTCTCCCAAACATGGTTCTAAAGTTAAATGCAGCCACACTAAGCTGATCATGAGACATATTAAAAAAACATTTAGTTTAGGTACCCACTCTGATTTAAGTCAATAATAAAATTCTCAAGGCTTTTTATTTTCCATTTTTCTCCTTCCTCATAATTTAGGATATATCACTTTTAAGAATTTATTTTTTCAATGAGAGCTGTCGAAATATCGATATTTTCAAAATAATGTTCTAATATGGACAATGGAAATAAATTTGAATAAATGATTAGGTGGAAACAGCATACTACGAAAATTTTCTTCTTGATAATTTTTTCATATTTCAGATGATTATGACAAAACTTATTCCAAACTGAAGTTGGCTGAATTGTATTCAGATATTCAAAGTGATGGAGAAGAGGATTCACTTCAAAAGAGACAAAGGATACTACCTCGGCGACTATCATTTAGTGATGATGAATTAAATGAATCTCAACCACTTCGCCCACCACCTATGAAAAAAGTTCAACATGGTAAATATTTCAATAATACATTTCAATAATATATCTATATGAATAACAAATGTTGCAGAACAATCAGTAAATCGTAGAGTTGATTCGAGCAAAGAAGATTTAGACATAACTCAGTCAGTATATACCTCAGGTTCAAAATCTGGCAACATCCACTACCACACACTCTTGAGGGTCTTCATTGCAAAGATCAATATTTTTAGGAGAGCCTGCAGGTAAAATCATCTATTCAGTTTTTCTTTTGATTTTTAATGGAGAAATGTGAAGTAACTAAATCAGTCATAATTTGCCTATTTAATAAATATTTGATTACCAGGTACCTTTTCTTATGAAGAAACAATATCATTTCAGAATATTCAACAAACCATAGAATTGAAGTTTTGGGGCAAAAAGATTCAGAAAGATCTCACTCACTAGGTGTTCCAAGTCTAAAATCTGACCATCCAATTTGCGCTTCTTCACAATCATTAGGAACCCCTTCAAACAAATCTAGATATATAAGTGAGCAGCACATTGGTGATTATTATTCATTTATTGAGTTTGAACTTTATATTGATGAATTTATACAGCATTTCAGACTATTTTGTACCAAATCAATCAACTAAAGGAACAAAACAAGTTGATAATTTCTCTGTTGAATAAACGAATTGATGAAAATGTTGTTAAGGCCAGATTACCTGATAATCTACCTATTCCATTGCCTATCAGAAATCAAAATGATTTTACTCTATTAGAGGAGTATCTTGAGAATCCAAAGAACATTGATTTATTGGTTAGTTCAAATTTTATCTTCCCAACAGATTGCTCAATATTTTTTTTTTAGATTTCATATTTTTCTACCAAAGGTGGAAAAGATATAACAGCAGCTACTAATCGAATATTAAGAAGTATTTTCACTGATGCTGTTGCAAGTAATTTCAGTTTTTTTGGAAAAAGATTAGACAAGAAACCTTTCTGTGATACTAAAACAAAAACTTTGGTAGTTGGTAAGTGTACCATGTTCATGTTCAATTACTTAGATTGAATAAACAATTGATTCTAAATTTCAAGATTACAAGACCAAATTTTAGTAGAGTATTTATTAACTCGATTTCCCGTCAGAATTTTCCATAGTTAACTGTGTTACTTATATAAATATATTTGTTTTTTTCCAAAGGACAGTAAAAATAATCAGGGAAGGAGGATTATGTGATTGAGGACATAATAAAAATCTGGTTGAAACATGCTCCACAACGCATGAAAAACTCAAAATCCAAGAACATTTCGGATAATTAGAGTTGAGGACGCAGATAGTAAGGGAAAGCCTTTCCTTTTTGATGAACACCAGAGGAAAAACATCTGATGGTAGCCATTTGGAAGTAATTTACTTTTTTGTAATTCATTAGGAGTTTATTGTATTTAGTATCTTTGAAAATTTCAAGTATTACAAAGAATGTGTGGGAGCACGTCAAAGGTATAGACGAGTGGCAAATGAAGTAAGAAGTACACTTCAAGGTATTGACAGTCATACTGTTGATGAAAATGAGGCTTCTAAATCAAATCCTAGTAAAGCACCTCTCAATTGGGAATTGTCTGCAGAATTATGTCAGATTATCATCTGATACTCCTGTAATCAATGAAAGGGTTTCTCCGGAGAATGACATCAATTCTGTATTAAAGCAGTGGGCACTGCAAAATAAAGTACCACATTCTGTATAAAATGATCTGCTTATCTTGCTATCTCCATTTCATCCAAGTCTACCATTAAATTCAAGAACTCTTCTGAAGACTCCAAGAAGTCCTATCGGTTTCAAAAAATTGGATAATGGTCATCTATGTTATTTTGGACTTGAACAATATTTGACACGTTTTCTGTCCACTTCAAAATTGAATGGTGATACAGTTAGGCTTTCTTCAAATATCGATGAATTACCTTTATATCATAATTCTGCTGTACAGTTTTGGCCAATTTTAGGGCTCATTAAAAATGATGGTGTGGTAATCAGTCCATTTGCGAAATCCATTTTCTGTGGCACAACAAAACCATCTCCACTGTCTTCCTTCTTTGAAGATTTTATAAATGAACTCAAGCATTTGATGAATAATGGCTTAGTTCATAACAACAAAAATTATAAAATTGAAATTCAAAATTTTATCTGTGATGCTCCAGCTCGAACTTTTATCAATTGTGTTAAAACTCACAGTGGATATTCTGCATGCGATTGTGTGTGTTGAGGAAGGTGATTACATCAATGGAAGAGTGATAATATATAGATGGACTTCAGCCCAAAAACGAATGGATGAGTCATTTTTATCATAGCAGGATCAAGAACATCACACAGGTTTATCACCTGTATCAGCTTTGGATGTTGGTTTAGTCAGTCTTTTTCCTATCGACTATATGCATTGTGTATGTCTTGGTTTTATGAAGAAACATCTTCTGTCTTGGATTAAAAGAAATTTGAAAGTGAGATTGAACAGCAGGCTAGTTACAACTATTTCTAATCATTTGATTGATATGAACATTTCTATTCCAAGTTATTTCAACAGGAGGCCCAGATCCTTAAATGAGTTAGCACGCTGGAAAGCTGTATTCGGGTCCAGTGGTACTCAAAGATATTGTTGATGAAGCTGTGTATGAGCATTTTATTTTCTTTCACTGTGGCATTTCAATTTCAGCTTCTGCTAGAAATATTTCGACTATTGGGATTGAATTGGCCAGAGAAATGTTGAATATATTTGTTACTCACTCTGAGCAAATATTTGGTCGGGAATTTCTGGTATATAATGTACAAATTGTCTCCCACTCAACTGATGATGTGAACAAATTTGGGCCTTTAGATACCTTTTCTGCCTTTCCATTTGAGAATGTTTTAGGACAGATTAAAAAATTGATTCGTTTTTCTAGAAAACCAATAGAACAGATTTATTGTCGCTTGAAGAAGTTCTCCCTAGAAAATAAATCGGCACGCAATAATTTGCTTGATAAAACTAATCTTTCTTTAGAACATTTTAATGGACCAGTCATCAATGCGATTGACTTCAAAAGGCAGTTCAAAAACATTTCATACAGGGGAATGCATTTTTCTGTAATATCACATTCAGAATCAAATGCATGTCTTATGAAAAATAATCACGTTTTTCGAATTCACAATGTAATTGTTACTTCTCAGAGGTCTACTTTTTTGATAGGCAAACATTTCACATGTTATAGGAAACTTTATTCTTATCCAATATCGTCAAAACGGTTACATATATACCTCATAGATGTCTAATCAGACTTGGAAATGTGGAGTGTTGATAACATACTAACAAAATGTTTGGTTTTATCTTTTAATGATGGAAATTCTGTGGTGTCGTTTCCCTTACTTTTCCATTTTCAGATGATTTAACAATAAGCTTTGCACGGACTGGTAATTAGTCGTATTAGGAAAAGCTAGATGAAGTTCCAGAAATTCACATAAGTTTTCAGTACTTTTTGAACATTTACCACAAAGTAAACAATTGAGGATTTTTCCAGCAAAAGATTTACAAACACAAGACGAGATGGGTTGTACGGAATCATTCAGTCCAGAGCGGCTGGGAGTATTGATTTTGCTATTGTTTTGCTCACGAAGAGTATTCAACAAGAACCCCAAGAATTCGGAACAATCCTCTTGTTGTTGATTGACAACTGAAATATTCGATGTAATACAAGGTACTCTCCGATATCAGTTTGTTGCCATTTCGCCACTATCCAAAGTTTTTCGTTGAATATATCAACATCTTCATATATATTTCCGGCTTTCAGCCATGTTGTCAAAAAAAAAATAAAGTTGTTGAATGGTTTTTATATTTATTGTGCCTTCCAATCCAAGCTAGGTACAAGTTATATCGTTCTTTTTGGTTTTGTCTTTTGCAACCTGGCACCCAACTACCAGAATTAGTCAAGTAAACTCATGGTTCATTCGATTAATAGTAAAAGAATCAGTAATAGCTATTAATCAGACCTGTGTTAAACTTACCCACACCCTCCCGTATCAAACTGAGCAGCCTATCAGCAAAAGGTGTCGGCATCCCAAATTTTAAAATATTCAATTTACCTTTTTGAAGATTTGGGTGTTAAAAAGCACGAAACAAAACACGAAACTGCTTTTGATTCATTGTTTTGAAAATAACAAAACCAGTGTCACTTAGCACAGTGACTCACAAACTTATTAGTAGAATAACAGCTTTCTTCTGAAGGTAATTAGCGACTGAAAAAGCGCCGAATGCAATAACACTAGCGCCGTCTATGTGCTAGGCCCAAGACTTTTCAACCCAAGTGGTATTTTAGAATGAAGTAGGTGATGTAGTAGATTAAATAAGAATAAAAAAAGTGAATGCAATGCATTTTCGTTGCTTTTCAAGAGCTCACAAAGAAGGTTTTAACAATACTTTAATGCACCGTGGAAAATATGTAACCTCCACTTTCTTTGAAATCCTTGCATATTATGTATGGTCATGTTTGGTGGATGAACTGAAAAAACCTGTGAATAATGTACAGCAAAACTGCAGCTTCCAAGCTTCACGGTCCGACAACTGATGACCTGAACATTTATAAAATTGAAACACTGTAGAGAAGATTGAATTTCTTTTTTATGTCTGTTCTCGCGATATCAGTAAGATAAAGTGGGTTAAAAATGTCCCTACCGTTTTCGTTTCCAGACTTCTCGAATAAAATATGTGGGTAATAAATTTTCCCTGCAAGATATCGATTTCTTTGTAAATGCTTTTTGAAAGAATACTTTCTAACGCTTTCCGCTACAAATCGTTCCAGGATAAACATAACCATAAAATTCTTATGTTTGATATCTTTATTCTTTGGATGCTGTGGAATCGAAATCGTTTTATCTTTTTGTGATTGTTTTTCTGAATATTTGATATGGTTGAATATGAAGTTCATTTTGTGTAACAGAAGCCGATTTATTTGAATTTTGATCACAATTTTGTATCTACTAAGATACCAATAGTCATAGCCGAAGCTTTTCACCAGGAAATGAAGTTCGGAATGTATATTCCAAACCAGTTGTTGAATAAAGGAAATATCACAGAATCGAATCCGTTCAATTAATAAATCAACCAATTAATATTTATATCCATTTGTCTACATGGATAACATGCATTGGAATTGCCAATTGGTAGATAAAGTAATGCATTGAAATGAAATTGGTATTCACATAAAAATAGTTAATCACAGTGCAATAATTTTTATAAAATCACATACAGTGTGACCAATTTTTAATGGAAACACCCACCTGAAATTTGAAGTTGTGAACCGATTTTAATTTTTTTTTTTGAAATATCAAGTACTGAAAGGTCTACTTTGGGACAAAATTTGGAATGTTTATTAAAGTTTCAGGGCATACTACGATATTTTTTCTTAGTCGAAAATCGGAATTTGGGACAAAATTTGGAATGTTTATTTTATTAAAGTTTCAGGGCATACTACGATATTTTTTCTTAGTCGAAAATCGGNGATTAGTAGAGGCTACTGGAATATGAGTTAGAATTAATTGTTGCACTGAATCGAAACATTTCAATAATTAGTTATTAGTTACGTTTATTGAAATTTTTGCCTTCATTGTTAGTTGAATTGCGTTATTATGTTTTTTTCATTAAAAATATTTACACTATTTGATTTTTTTTTGTGACTGTTAGCTGTGTGAGTTTTCGAAATTTTGAGTTATCATAACTTTGTTAATAATGAATATTTTTTTATGAAATTTTGGTCACACCTATTTAGAGGCACTCCGAATCCAGTGGCGTAGTGATTTTTTCAATAAAAAAATCGCTATAAAAAATCTCGATTTTCGACTAAGAAAAAATATCATAGGATGCCCTGAAACTTTAATTAACATTTCAAATTTTATCCCAAGGTAGACCTTCTAGTACTTGACATTTAAAAAAAATTATTGAAATCGATTCACAACTTCAAATTTTAGGGAGATGTTTCTATTAAAAATGGATCACACTGTATAAGGTTTGTTCTGCTTCTACGAAATTCAGGTTCTAGGACGTCAGGATCATGCGCAGTTGATATAGAGCGTTCTGGTTTATTGAGGATAATTTCGGACTTATGAATCCTCTGTTCTGGCTTCGACTGCGAAATGATCCTAAACTATTTTGAACCGTTCCGAATCGTTCTTGCTATCGAGGCTGAACTGTTGAGAACTGTTCCCGTTGCTCATGCGCATTCCTGTGGAAATTTGTTTGGGCTATTTGCTAGGATATTTTTTTATTCATTTGATTTGAATAATTGATGATTGAGGGTAGCTAACATTTGAACTGACTATAATACGCTACATGACAAAATGAACATGATTAATAGTATTTTCTCGTCTTCATCTCTTCATATATACGAAGGGTGACACAGTGGTCTTCTCAGAAGCGTTCTAGTTTAAACAAGTGTCCGAGACTATTTCGGACTGTTTGAGAGTTTTTGTTTGTACGCACCATGTCTTGCGCAGTTTCCAAACAGTTTCGGATGTTGGAACCAGAACAAACCTATATACTATTGAAACATTTTTCTATTAAACATTTTTTGTAAGGATAAAACACAAGCACTACAGGAAATTCTTCGAAGCGCTCTAAGAGCGGAGCCTGTGCAAAAGTAGTTGTTCACATTGGATTTGAATCGCTGGAGCCTAAATCCATTTGGAAAAACGTTATCAGGAAGTTTATCCCACTAAAAAGCAGTTCTCTAATTGAAAGAGTTATCGAACAGTGAAGTTCGAGGTGTACTCACGTAGCCAGTATACGTCATAATGACGTTAGTTTTTGGTGATATTTGAGTCAGATACGTCAGGTACCAAAAAATGACGTGATTTTGACATCACCAATAAATGGCATTTAGACGTCACTTGGGAGCAAAACAACAAACAAAACAACAAAATAAATTAAGAAACTGATAATAAATTTTGCGTTGGAAAACGATTCCTGTGGATATGATGTGTGTAATTATTTTGATCTTTCAAAAATATGTGTAAAATTCTAATCGTCCAATCAGATATAATTCGATCGGCGAAATGCAAAGTATTTCTACCATGTTCTTACAATGATTACAGTTATAACCGCCAATATTTGCGATTCGAATTGATAGCCCAGTACGGTGCAGGAACGTAATAAT
>NW_019296701.1:0-12222 GCF_000500325.1 Leptinotarsa decemlineata | reverse complement strand
CCCTGTTCTTCAATGCACGAGCCGTCACTGGTCAATTGGTTTAGTTGTTTAGTAAAATCCACCAACACCCGTACAAAAACACAGGAACTGAAGTTAAACGACCATAGACAACTCACGTGTGCTCGCTGAATAGGCTCTGGACCAGTTATAGAAACTAATGCTAGTCGTCATCGAAAAATCTTCAGCGATGAAGCCCATTTCTGGATGAATGGGTAAGTGAACAAACAAAATTGTCGAATTTGGGAGGATACCAACCCATACGACATTCAAGAGCGTCAAATGCATCCCGAAAAATTCACTGTTTGGTGTGGAATTTGGGCTGGCGGCGTTCATCGGTTCATGGGTATTTCTTTGAGAACGATGTTGGCCAGGCCAGCACTATCAACAACGAGCACTATAGGTCGATGATTACCAACTTCTTTTGGCCTGAATTGGATAATCTGGACACCAATAATATGTGATTTAAACAGGACGGCGCTACGTCACAGCATATGTAACAATCAGCAATGTCACTTCGCTTGGCGGGAGAAGTTCGCGCATATCCGTCGCGTTGATGAGTCCGCCATTTTGGGAAATGACAGACTTTCTCATTCTGCTTTTGGCTTTGCTCCTGTTTCGGACGTATATGTTACCAGTGTTCTGTGCGTATTGTGAATTTCAACTTTTAACATAATGGAAAAACTAATAGGTGGTGGACACATTTGTGCTGTATTATAGAACCAGTGATGTGCTTCAGCAAAATGTTATGAAATATATTTGCGAATACTTGATAAATAAATTACTGAAAATTCATAGTTGTAACATTTGTGTGAGCTATTCCAAAACAAATTGTGAATTAAATAATGAATCTCTGTACTGTTATTTCAGAGCATTTCAAAATTGAACTCTTGACACATTTGGTAACTTAAGGTAAATTCCCAAAGCAATTTTGAGAATCTTATTGTAGAAACAAATGTCATTGCAGGATTTGTACCATTGTTTGAACAATTCAATTATAACCTTCCATGTGAAAATTTCCCAATATCTCACCTTTTGAAGTTATATAGAAGAGTAAGATTATCTTATACATTAAAATATATAAATAGGAATTTCAAATCTCATAAAAATATTGCCAAAAAGAGAAGGAAGAATAAAATAATAATTTGGAGACACGAATAATTGTTTTGAACATTTTGTATTTCTAGCGTTTTCTTTATATAATAATCACCAGCTACCCTGGAAACCTAGAAGGATCCTAAGTGGGTCAACTACATGATATTGACATTTCAGGAGGGTAAAAAACGTTCTGTGAACGTATTACTNTTTCAGTTTCCATAAAATCAGTTTAATATAGCATTGTGCATATAAATAAATCACAATTTTTTCTATCAATAAATATTCTGAAAAAAAAATTGTTAAAATATCGTTTGAATGAGCCAGTTTCTATTTTGAAGTATATAATTTTTTCAGTGATTCACAAAAAGGTGTCATTATTTTCGTCACTTTGTGGTTTTCGAGAATTCCCAGTTGTATATTTTCGATTTAATTCGGAAGTGGCAGCAGTTTGTTAACAATTACGGATGCACACTTATTCATTATTTTTTTTCAATTTGTCATCACACTCAACACACACCCACATATAGAGAGGAAACAAAACATCTCATTCTGTATGATACAACCTTTGAACTTCGCGTACAGAACTGCTTTATATTGTTCAGTGTTAATTGACAAGGTCAAGAACCCATTATATGGTAGTCACATGATTCATTGTGATAATTACATCGACACTGTCTGTATAATTGAACGAGTATTTTTTTGTTGGGATCACGTTTTTCAGCTGCAATGTGTTGTGAGTTGGAAGTAGGAAAACAAAAAAGCTTATCAGACCTTTCTTAGTCATACATTGAACGATTTTTATTGCTGTAATGGTCTTTCAAGTAGCAATATTTTTTTCAGCCTCAGCTATGATATCTCGGTAACTGCAAAATACGTTTCCATTAAAAATGAAAATTTGAGAAGTCGCGATTGCACGTTGCATGCGGATTAGAATGGTGAATAGTGACGTACCTGACCTGGGTTAACAAATGGCCTTTACGTGACTGTACATTATTACGGAACTGGAGACCCAACCCCCTTTGCCGTCGTTATGAATTTACGATAAAATTTTTATGATATACGGTCACTCCATTATTAATATTGAAAGGGTGGGCACTGTGGTTGAGTATATATCTGTCGGATAATTATGGTAAATGTTTCACCAGAAATGTTGGAATTATACAGTGTCATCCTCAAAGTATGCACCATATGGGAAACTTATTTATAAGGGTTTTTCGACAAAAAGTTATTCTTGATAAAAGTGTGCACCAACAAAATACAGTAAAACACGCGTAATATACGAGGAGCCTTCAAATATTTGATTTTGAGACGAGAGTAAAGTGCTTTTATTTTGAAAAATCTCAGGAAATGTCATTCAGAAAAGTTTTTCAGCATTAAAAAATACATCTAGATTTGAAGTCATGGTCATTTAAGTGAAGTTTTATTTTTTACCCATTTTTTCAAAATGAGGACTACAAAAAAATTGCTAAAACGATAAAAAAAAGCATCCTATATACGACGGTTCATTTTAAAAGCCTGTAATATTACAAATTACACAAGTATGGTGTTAACCACGGTAAATATTATTTTGATGCTTCGTGATTTGATATTATTGAATATTAAGTTCTTGTTACAATACTGCCCTCCTAACTAACAAAGCAGTATGTCCACTTTTAGTGCTTTTGAGTTAATGAGGTTTTAAATTTTTTTTCCTGGGCGGGCAGGTAAACAAACATGTAATATTTCACAACTAAGTATAATAATGGATGATCACTTTTTCTAACTACTCTGATATNTTCGAGGAATGATACTCTGACGGAATTCGATTTTCAATTATCGGAAATCATCGACTTTATGTTGATGATATACACTACCTTGCACTGACGAGTGGCCAAACAGCCCGAAACCGGTCTGCAAGTGTGTTCCAATAATTGAAAATCTATTCAGAAAATTTCCTGCATATGCAATTGGCAATATGTGAAATCTGTGAATATTCCTGCACTGACGCCTGTCGGATATAATCCAACGCCCTTCGTGGTATTAGCCAGGGGAGTAGTTGTTTTCTGATAGGCGTCAGTCCATTTAACCTACTGTGTAGCTATATGGAGACTAGCCTGAACGTTTAAAGTTCATTTGCTTTAGATTTGTTGACTGTCAGTCTTCAAGCATAGCCCACTGACTAATAAGAAAATTTTTCTTCCTTATTCAGAGGAGTCGGGCAAACTACGAATATGCAGTTGGTTAGTAACTCGTCCACTAGATGGAGTGACATTTTGTTATGTTCGCTCCAACTTCGGAAGAGGAATGAAATACTCTGAAAGACTTCCGATTTTTAATTCTGGAATATAATTGACTTTAGGTCGATGATGGTAACTATCTTGCACTGACGAGTGGCTAATGAGTCCGTTCCAAAATTGAGGGTCGACTCTTTCAGTTGTATTGCCAATTGCATATGCAGAAAATATTCTGTGAAGATTCCTGCATTGATGCCTGTCGAATATAACCCAACGCCCTTTGTGGTATTAACCAGGGGAGTAGTTGTTTTGATGATAGGCGTCAGTCCATGTAACCTACTGTGTAGGTATATGGAGACTGGCCTTAACGTTTAAAGTTCATTTGCTTTAGATTAGAACAATGATTTTGTTTTAATTCAATAATATTTCTGAGAATTTAGTGCCTACTATTATAGAATTTTTCTTTAATATACCTATTGATCAAGGATTATTAATAATTCTTCAGCCTCTCTGAATAATATCTGATCATTGACGAAATAATCAAATCTGTACTTGGAGACTTGACGCGACTGTCTCTTCCTGTAGTTTTGAAATTCCAAATCCCGGCTAGATGGATTTTTTGCTAGCCGTCTGCGCTTTGAATCATCGCCGTTCATCTGTGCGCGACTTTTCGTCCGCGGTACAGCAATTAGAGGATTCTTTGATATAAAAATGATTCTCGTGGGCAGAAACCGTGAGGAAGAGCGACGATTACTTTTATTTTCAACCTTGTTTTACATGTTGAAACCGTAGTCATCGAACCGACGCTTCTGTCGTTCGTTCACAATGACCTTGGAGACCAATTTTGTTTAGTACGAGGTCATATAAAAATGCTCTGATTGGAACGACGAGGGAAATAAAAGCGAAACGACGAGCGATAATTGCTTAATTTACCTATCAATCGATAGGTAAATTAAATTTAAAAAATTTACCTCGTTCTACAGAAAGACATTTTAAATCTAAGGAGCATATATTTTCGTCTTGCAAATTAAAATTGTTTAGCAAACAAAATATAGCAACAGCTTTAGATACAGCTCAAAAAGAGGCCATAATCTCTTTCAATAATCAGGTTAGGGAAAATCGGTCGAATTTAAAAAGACTTATCTATATTACGATTTATTTGGGTTCCCAAGAATTAGCATTTCGCGGACACGATGAAACTGAAGATTCGATTAATCACGGTAAATACAAGGAACTTTTAATGTTATGGGGCAAATATGATTCACAATTTGGTACTTTTTCAAACGGTAGCGTTTTTTCGGGCACCTCAAAAACTATCCAAAATGAGCTTATAGACAGTGTGGCATATATTATTAAGGAAAATATAAGCAAGAAGATTGAAAGTGTTTCCTTTTTTGCCTGGGAAATTGATGAAACTACCGATATTACCTGTACATCACAACTTTCAATCGTTTTTAGATGTGTCAAAGATGGTAATGTGGTAGAACGTTTTATGGGTTTTCATGATGTTTCATCTGGGCGCACAGCTGACAATTTGTTTAATTTTTTAATTCCTACGTGTGACACCTATAATTTTAGGCAAAAGTTAATTGTGCAAACCTATGGTCATGGCCGGCCATTTAAGTGGTTTACACACTGAAATAAAGTCCATAGCTCCTCATGAACTTTTTACGCATTGTCATGCCCATGCCCTAAATTTAGTATTAAGCAAAGCGTGCAACAACATAAAAGATTGCCGCGTATTTTTTTCAAGTTTGTCTGGATTTTTGGCATTCTTTTCAAAATCCACTAAAAGAAGCCATGTTTTAAATGAAATATGTGGTAGCCGAATGCCAACTTTTGCTGCTACGCGCTGGAATTCTAGATCTAGAGCAGTAATTTCAGTGCATTCAAACAAAGACAAATTGATTGATGTCTTTGATTTTATCCTAAACAGTGACGATTTTGAAACCGACGACCAAAGTCTTAGGGAGGCGACAGGTTTTCGTCTCGCGGTTTGAGTCACTTGCGCAGTGGCAGATTTCTATAACAAAACAGTTCCGTGTGTTGTTCTTCATGTTCTTCAGTCAGTCAGCTGTCGTGTATCCAGAAATGGCATAGAAATTGTGTTGGGTGTGTTTTTTGGCTGTGTTGTGGATACTTTTGTGCTAGGACCATGATTAGTGAATGTGTTATCGTGTTGTGCTTACTTTTAGGATCACCTTTTATTGAAAGTGGTAAGTAGAATTTGATTTTTCAAACAATGCTCCCACCCCCTACATTGTGGGTGGGAGAGGTGGTGTCACATTGTGCTTGTTCCTTTTGTTGTATCTCAATAATTTTGATTTCCTTGAAGGTTTGGAAAATTAGTTTATTTAATTCAATTAAGGTGTCTTCTGTCTGAACAAGCTTCAACAGGATGAAAAAAACACAGTCCCTTTTATTTCAGAAATAGTCAGCAGTTCTAAAACAAGAATTTTTGGTAATGTTTGTCTTTTTACACCTTTCTATTAAATTGATACCTATCTTCTATGATAATCAGTTTCTATTCAATTCTATTTTTTAATTAGCATACAATTTTTAATTCAAAATTTTAACGTAGGCAGGTACTTATAAAAAAAGCATTTTTTTATTTCACATTGTGGGTTCTAATTCCACCACAAAATTAACTTGGAAATAATAATTTAATTCCTAGATGGTTAGTCTCTTTCATGACTCATTTTGAATATGGAAACTAGTTTATTTATCAGTTCTTTGACACCACTTGGTGACTAATAGGTATTTTCACAGTTGATTCTCAAAGTTTTTATTAGTAAATTTGTTATTATAGTCTCATAAAACGAATAGAAATAGCTTATTTATTTGTTCCTTTTCAATTTAACTCAAAGTTGAGCAAAAAGTTCAAAAGAGATGTTTTTTAAAATTTTGGGGTCTCTTACCAGATGCATAAGCAATGGATAATGAGTAATTTCATGGAAAGAAAATCGCATACCCAAATTGCCACTTCTCTCATTTCATCAATTCTTTCTGAAATTATGAATTAGTCATAAAGTTATTATTATGTATTTGTTCAGGTATTTATGTTCAAAGCCTTCTACAATCTGACAAAACGTTATTTAATCTGAAATAGATTTAATTACCGAGGGGCAGGATAATGTTTTTCGAACTTGAAGTATTTTACTCTAATGATTTACTATCAACCTAAAATGAATTCAGCCATTCTTAAAACTATTTCGTTTCATTTAAACATTATAACTGATTTGTTTTAGTAATATTTTGAAATTGATTGTTTTTTTTAATTGTCAAATATTAATACTCAGAGTTCCATCTTGATGTTGGTTTCTGCACTGTTACCTGATAAAAAAATCCGATAATGAGACTGACAAGAATTGAATAGAAACTAAATCAACAGGTGCATTTCGGAAGTAAAAAATACTGAGCAACTGAGAACTACTTATGTTTCTGAAAAAGAAACACTTGAATTTCTCGGTTGAATACTTTGTCTTGATTGTTTTTAGCATTGTCTTTAGCATTTTTGTTGCCTTCTTCAGATGTGATTATAATGTAAATGAAAGCCAATTTTTCTGTCCGTCACCACTCTGCAAATCATTTACGGTTTCACATTTCGTCTTTGACTTTGAAGCCACCTCCAAGAAAGTATTAATACACGGAGGTCTCAATCTGCCTACTTCTCAGGTAGTATAGAAACTTCAGGCGTGTCAGTCTGCCTACCCCTAAGGTTTTCATGGCTCTTAATTTGCCTATTAACAAGCCTATTTCCAAACGACTGTCACAGTTGATGCTTGGAAATAGGCAAGTAACATGTTGATATATTTTAAATTAACTTTGATGTTATTCATCAAAATATGGAAAAGAAATGCCAATTTAACTATGACATCTTCATTTTTACTTGATAAAATCAAATCCAAAATAATACGGTAACAGTTTTCATTTTATTCATTTGAAGGAAGTTGTAATGAGAATTTTTTTAAATGTTACTTGAAACTAAGTAAGGAAGTGATGCAGATTTCCATCTCGTACAACCCAGTTTGATAATTCTAGAATAACGTCAAGATGGAATGAAATTCTGAATACCCTCAGGAAGTTTTTTCTGAAATTTACTAAGATAAAGACAAATTATTAATTGACATTGATTATATTCCATCTGAAGCTTAACAATGGTTTTCATGAGCTGTTAAACCAGATCCTGGTAGAATTTAGACACGGCCAGTTATTAGTTTGTCTTTGCCCTAGTAAAATAACTTTTTGATGCCAACCAGCATTCCATCTCCTCTAGCCCTACTACTAGTAGACAAAACTTGTCCATTCTGAATGTATTAAAATTTGATAAACAAAATAACAAATAATAGCATATTTACAAACTGCCACTTCACAGATTAGAGTTTCGATTTTATTTTGTCTATCAATTACAATTAAATAATAGATAAGATGATTCAACTACCTTTTAACAGTTTCTGTAGCTTTATCACCGTTAATGTGGCAGAAGTAAATCGAAATCATTCACTTTCAACAAAATTTGAATTTGCAATAATTTAGGGCTCACTTTAGACTCCTTTATTTTTGTTTGAGTGATTACCTCAGACAAACTTGATAAAATCGGAAATAATTTTTCAAAAACATTCTTCAACTGCTGGTCAGGAATATAATGAGAATTTTAGGCTCATATTAGGCTCCTATGACCCCCCATCACCGACTTTCAATGTGTTGTTTTTTATAAATCAGTGGGTTCTGCTATTTGTATCATTAAGTTGGCAGAACCGAATCTATATCCTTCACTAAAATTTGGAAAGGATCCTAAAATTCTGAATATAGTGCTTCTTCCGGTGTACCACAAGGGTCAAATCTGGGACCGTTGCTCTTCAATATCTTCATTAATGATATTGCAGATGTAATAGAAGGGTATTTCCTTTTATATGCCGATGATCTAAAACTATACTGCCTCGTTGAGAACATAGATGATTGTGTAAACCTCTCAGCAAATGTAGGACGGGTTGTAGAATGGTGTTATCGAAATAACTTGTCGCTAAACCCGGATAAATGTAAGGTCATGTCCTACAGTTTAAAAACGAACATTTTGATCTTTGATTATTCAATAGAAAACGTTTCCCTGGTGAGACCAGAAACATTTACTGATCTTGGCGTCACATTTGACACTGCACTATCATTTAATAGGCATATCGATAATGTTGTAACCTCCTCCTATCGTTTGTACGGATTAATTGCATGTAACAGTGGTGATTTCAAAAAAACTTCAACCTTAAAAACTTTATTCTATGCGTTCATAAGATCAAAGTTAGAATACGCTTCAGTTGTGTGGAGCCCCTTTTATCAATATCATATCATATCAATATCAGCAATTCAACGACGATTTTTAAAACTGCTAAGCCTAAAAACCGATGGCATTTATCCTCCAATAGGAACAACCCACTACAGAAGCATAACTTTTTCAGTCTAGAAAAAAAGCGTAAATATTATTGTGTTGTACTAAACCTATAAAATAATCAAAAGTCTAGTTGACTGCCCAACATAACTGGAAAAGTTTAATATTTGCATTCCTAGAATCTGTTTCAGATACCCGAGTACTTTCTATATAAAAACATCTCGCACAAATGTTCTGGAGAATTCTCCAATCCATACCATGTGTAAAGTGACAAACTCTGTTAGCGATAATTTAGATATATTTAGTTGCAAATCGTCAAATATAAAATCCCACTTCCTGAAATAATTGTTTTGTCACTTATAGTAAATATAAAATGTGTAGTCTTTATAGTCACTTGTTTGTGATGTATTTATTATACTCTGTTATTACCTTCTCTGTAATTGGGCTATGTCCTGTATTACAAATAAATAAATATATTTCTATTTCACCCATAGTTGAGGAATATTTTCGAGATATTATTTCTGCTAGTAAAAAATGAGAAATGAAAACTTTCTCTGTATTTTTACCATAAAAAACGGAGAGTGCGCTCCGAAATTTGGAGAAGAGCTATTCAAATGTAAACATATTTTTTTACTATCTTCACATTGATATTCAAAATAAATATTGGAATAGAGGTGAATTTATTTTCATCTCGGTTCTTTTAGATGTCTGCAAGAGGGCGCCACTGTTCGATGTTATGTAGTATGTGATAAGACATAATAGAATACTTCCTTTTTTCGTGCCATTCTAATTATCTTTGTGTGTGTCTGTAGAAGTAAAAAAGTTTAAGTTAATCATATATCATGTTAGTATTTGATTTCAAGTGTATACATATTTATTATGAAAGGTTTTCCAGTTTCCATCTGGTAATCTCAATTAATAAATGGTCTTGAAACTTTAGTGATTTAATTATATCATATTCATCTTGCCATTTCCACTTGAGCGTTATTCTTATCAGTTATTTGTTTGTTTTTCGCTAAGGAGTCCTCCAGTAAAAATGGGAGAAGTATGTTCTCTCTTAATCTTCGTCAGAAAATTTGTTCTGGTATTACTGAATATGTTGAATATTTGGGGAACTCAACGTTTGAACTTAAATTTCACCCAGAATCTTCATAATCCTAAAATTGGGTTTGAGTATGACCCTCTTGAAAACCTTCGTCAAAACTTCAGACAAGGCTTTATTCAAAACTTCTCGAAGTGAATAATTTGTTAATTTTAATCCCGGATGAGTTCACCTAATAAAAGCTTCTCGTAATTTATTGAGAAATTCAAATTAAATTGCCGCACAGAGGTAATTTATCGAGACTAACTCACACGTTCTGGTTTTTCGTTAAATTTTGTGGTCCTGAAGTAATTTAGTAGTTGGACGCTATTCTTTGGTTTTAAATACTTTGTTACCGTTCATTGCAGCGCGTTCACTGTTATTAATTTATTCACGCTTTCCAAACATTTTTGCGAAATTTGTGTTGGCATTCGTCAAGAGACTGTTTTGGTGTTACGGGTTTCCTAATTTCATCATGCAACAAATGGCTCTCAAGGTTCTATTTCACATATACTCAGCGAAAGAGAATGGTAAATGAAAGTGGCGTTTTCGAGATACATATATTTTTTGGTGGATCAAAGGGGATCAAATTGTGAACGAAAACATGGACAGCTGTGGTGCATTTCACATAAAGTTTTCAAAATATCACTCTACTATATGTTCATTGAACATATAGTAGAGTGTCGTGACATAATGATGGAATTTTTTTACATAGGTTATTTATGTGACCTTCAAAATCAAAATTTTTATCAATTTGTAATCCCAGAAATTTTGCTGACATTTTTTTTTCTAATAATTGAGTACCCAGGTAGATATCTATCTAGCACTTGAGGGTGATGATGTTAGTTTTTGAAATATTAAATGACAAGAGATTAGCATCACACCAGCCTTTTATTTTTATAATATCCATGTTGATCAAATCATGCAGTTCCCTTTCATTCTTGCAATGCAAAAATAATGTAGTGTCATCAGCGAATTGGGTTATTTCTGTGGTTATATTAATGAGGGCTAAGTCGTTAATATATAACAAGAAGAGAATAGGGCCTAGAAGGGATCCTTGTGGAACATCACAAGTAACTGTCTGTAGATGGGATATGTTGTCCGGGAGTTTGACTTTCTGAGTACGTTCTGACAGGTATGATCTGAACCATTTCAAAGATATATCTGCAAAGCCATACACTTCTACTTTTTGCAGCAGAATTTCATGATCTACGCAATCGAAAGCTTCTGAAAGATCGCAAAAACTGTCGCTGTTATTTCACGATTATTTAAATTGAGATAAACGTTTTCCAGTAGATGAAACATAGCATCTTCGGTGTTTTTCAAACTCTGACTGCTACTAATATTATGCTTTTCTGAATAATTAGAAATGAGAGAATTTATTTTAAATTGTAGTTTTGTTTTGAATGTGTATTTTATTTTATTTTATATTGCTATGTCCTGGACCACAAAAAAGAATAATACTATGTAATGTGGCTAAAGTTACTTTTTGAATTGTTGTTTTTTTCCTCCCTGCTATAAACGGTGAATGTTTCTTGGGAAAATACATCGACACCAATATTGTAACATATTTTGCCATTTTTTTTTAAGGCTGTAACACCGTTTCAAAATCGGTTGAAATGTTAAGACCGTATCAATTAGCGTAACGTTAAGAAAGAAATACGTATGGCATGTGATCGCCACCAACCGCGTCTGCATATTGTACAATGTTGGCGTAGAAACTGCGTATCGCCTGTCTCCCCGTATAATACATTAATACAAGGCTAGAACGTGAGTAATACACAGGAACTCCCCTTGATGTCACTGGCCTCGCCGGGCACTTTGAACTTCTATGCCGACCGTCGTCATCAGCTGATGACTGAAGCAAGGCCGGTGATCAGTCCCCGAATAGAGAATCCAAGTATTGAAAAATAAACACTGAACCTGAAGGTATGGATAGAAAGCCTGTATCGCGTTCGTATGTTAGTCGCGTCAATGAAGTCGTTCCCTCGGAGGTCCCCAAGAATAGATCCGATTTGGATATTTTTTTAATTTTGGTTTTTTATATTGTTTGACACTATAAACTTTTTGAAACGGATACAGAATTATACAGGGTATATCTTGACGAGTTAACGCGATCTATATATAGAAAACTGAAATTAGGGAGATTCTGAAAATTGATAGGATGGATGAAGAACTAATGGAGAATTCAACTGAAATATTTTCGTTGAGGTGACGTATCGTGTTTCACCGGAAGTGACGTCATCTTTGTTATTTTTGATGGCACACCCTGTATTTCACCTCATTTTTGAATTCTTTTCATGATTTAGATTCTAACTCATGCATCATACCCTATACCCAAAATGAACCGTTTTCGAATTATTCGAGTTTTTTTAGAAAAAGTGACAAATGCAGCCTCTCGAACATACGTCATTTTCATGTAAATTAACATTTTTAACAATATGCAGCTAGTG
>NW_019296700.1:0-10099 GCF_000500325.1 Leptinotarsa decemlineata | reverse complement strand
GTAATTTGTTTATGAGAACTTGTAGTACATTTCATCCATTTCGGCGACTTATATTTTTGTGGTGAATCGAAACGTTTTTCTGTATTAACGATTTTCATTCCAATCATCCTCAACAAGTCTATGGATCATAATAAGGTGAGCTGCTAATTTATGTTGATGAGAGTGATCAGAATGATCATTGATAGGTGTGTTCGAATGGATCAGTTTGTGATATATTGCGAAATCACGTTTGTTGCTAACTTTTTATTTCCAATTCTATTGTGACCTCAATATGTTCCAGCGGAGATAATAATGAAAAAATGACTGTAATTGGCGTTGTGTACCTGTGAAGCAGGCTATAGCATCGTCCACATACCTATACCAGTGAAGGGATTTTGAGAAAAAAAATTTGAGAAATTGGATGTTATTGAAAAGTTTTTCCGAAGTTGCCATGATGAGAGGACTTTAAGAATTATTCATTACGAAGCCTCATTTGTTTTCATATATTAACAAAAAAAACCATAGAGTGCCTTGGAAATGAAACTAAAATTGTGAAAGTTAGTGTCAAGATACAGTTTTTCATGCTTAATATTTCAATAAAAAAAAATTGAGATTGATTGAAAAATTCACATTCTACAGGGGTGGTTCCATTTTAAATGGGTCACACTGTATAAAAGAGTAAAAGTCAGTTTATAAAAAAGTAGACATGAAAAGTAATGACTTAGGAGCTCCTTAATAAATAAAGATGAGAAATATGAATGAGCCAGTTAAAAGCTATCGTTAAAATAATCTATCAGATAGGAATTGTTTGACTAACTTCCGTAGGCAAATGATTGTACATTTTTCCACCGTTGTAGATTATGGAGTGTCAGGTGATGTTTTTCTTTAGCACAGTGAGTTTCAGAGTGTGTCTGCTGTTTCGGGTGTTATTATGAGAAGAGGATGCAGCAAAGTTTAATATATGCTCATTTGTTAAACACAAAGATTCCAGTATAAATAATGCAGTTACCGTTAGAATATTATATTTTTTTAAGGAATTTCTGCAGGAGTCTCTTGGTTTAAGGTTTCCTAGAACCTTATTGACCTTTTCTGTAAAATTAGTAGACTTTTGAATGAAGTTGGACTGTATGCTCCCCAAACCGGTATTCCGTAGGGTTACTGAGAATCTATAAGTGCCTAGTACGCCATCTTTGCAGTGCTGAACCCCAATTCTTTATAAATCACTCGAACCGCATAACAGCCAGCGGAGACTTTTCTAGGGAGTTGTTGAACATGACCCACAAATTTTAAATTCTGGTCAATGAACACTCCTAAAAATTTAGTGCTATTTTTAGATTCCAGTGATCTGTCTTCAAAAAAAAAGTCCGTTGATTGAGCATCTAAATTATATTAAATTTGTTTAAGTTAAGTTAAAGTTAGTTGAATGTTTGAATTACACCAATCTTTGACTTTTTTCAAGTCGGCAAGATCAACAAAATACTGCTGCAGTCTTTTCAACGACATTTATCTCAGAATAAACTTTATTCAGAAATGAGAAAATAGCATCGCGCGTATTTTTATTATTCTGGTCAGTAGACCAAATGAACTTATCGGTTTCATTTATTGAAAGGCTAAATTTGTTTGGTCGAGTTTCAGTGGGGGTGAACTACAGTGAACTCTCGCAGGTATCATCAGAGTGTCGAATAGAACCTATTTTATCTTTCTACTTTGCCGATATATGTTAAAGGAATATCATTTGTAAAATCGATTCACATTAGGCTGGCACGAGGTGCCTCCTAATCGAATAATCTGCAGGAAACTTTTTTGTCGTTGAAAAAATGATGAGTATACATCTCTGTTCATTTGCTATTATGAATGAAGAGATGAATGGAGTAAACAGTCAAAGTGAGTAAGTAAGTGAGTAATTCATTCATTTTCATGTCATTCAATCATTCAGTTACATGATTTGATTTCCCTGCGATTTACAATTCAAATTGTCATTGATAATCCTATCATAGAACCATGAATTGGACAATCTGTAGCCACATAAGCCAGGCTTGTGTTGTGTTATATGATATATAATGAAATAAATACATAAAATCTAAAAAAGGTCGTTTGGTTATATATTACTGTCTACCTCACTAGGTAAGAAGAGAGAGAAAGAACAGATAATTTCGCTCAAAAATTTTCAAAGATATCCTGCAATTGATCATAATGATTTCCTTCATTAATTTACAGTAATTATTAATATTCTTTATATGGAGTGGTAGCTTATTGTATAATTTAGGGCCACAATAAGTTACAAATTTCTGGTTATGACTCAATCTACAGTGTGGTATTGTAATTGCTTGGTTGTATGTCATTCGCGTATTATGTTTATGTGTAATGATGTTAATTGGGTTACTAAAAATCCATAATGAACATTAACTTTGAACAAACCACATTGTTCGTAGAGTAACTCTGTAGAATATCTCCTATCCTTCTTCAAGGCGATTTTGATTAGTGTGTTTTGTATTACATCAAGATTATGTAGTGATGTTTTGAATAAGCCATCTCATACTGAAATGCAGTATCTAATCATCTACTCCATCAAGGCACCGTACACCGTCAGTGTGACATTCTACTTAAGATAGTTCTTAGTTGGTAAAATTTCCGAATTATTTTGCGGAGTTTTTTTACTATTCGATCTATTTCCATGAATGATGTTGATATTTTGAATGACCTCTATGCAATTCTGTTTTTACCAAGAATCCTACAGTCAAAACAGTGAATAGACATTTATTCATTTTTTATTTCAACCCATATACCGAGGGTCTGATATGATTGATGGCGAATGAAAATTTGTTTCGATGTACCATTCAACCTTTTTTCTGGTTGGGGAATATAATCTCAACTATTTCGTATTTTCTTGATTGCTGTTCGTCAGTATGAAGTCTAAACAGCGGTAAATCGATTATTGCAATATTCAATTCCATTCTAATATTGGTTGAATAATAATTCGATTGATAAACAGACTGTTTTCTAATACGGTTCATTTGATTTTTTTACTGGACTAAAATCTTTGAGGTCGGAAAATATGTTTCAATTTCATATTTTGGAAAGAACCGGTATTTCTTCAATGCAAAACTAAATTGAATACGTCATATTCTTTTCATCTCCGATTATTTTTCTTTTCTGTGACTCCTCTTCCTTCCCGTTGATTCAACTGGCGCCCTTCTGGCTCATATATATTTTGTTAAACTACTTAAGACTAAAATCTTCTTGAACTCACAGCTGGCCGCGACATGATAAGAGTAATCGAGGCGTAGTTTTTTTTAGATTTCACCTATGGGAAATTGCTATAAAGGTGTGAATGTATTTAAATTTGAGCATTCGACTCGTTGAATCCATTTCCACTGATTGTTAACTGAACATAACCCTTGCTGAGAATGACATTGTTAAATTGTGCAGGGTTATGCCTGCAGAGAATGGACTCGATGACACTCACTGTTTGAAAATTTCAATATTTTTTTTTCAATCGAACAAAGAGAAATATCGGTGTAATAGAGCATGGTGGAATAGCTGAATTTCCACACTGTCATTTGTTATTTATCCAGTTTCGCTTTATATAGTGCCTATTTTGTCAAATGCGTATCATTCACTGTGTCCCGTTTCATCATCGATATTGACAATTATACGTTGCCAACTTTCGTTTCATCGTAATCAATTATTTGAGTATCATTCAGTGTCAGATGTCTTATGAGCTTTTATTCTCTTCATTATTTTCATTTGCTTGTATTTTCAATTGCATATATTTTCAAATTATTTGAAAAAATGTAAATACAAACGTTTTAAATTTTTTTATCACCTACAAATTTGCCCTTTTGTCATATAATCTCGAATGGGTACCACCTGCCTGTTCAAATATTTTTCTTTCGCTTTTTACCATTTTCAAAGGCTTCGGCCCTGGCCTGAGACTAACTTTTATGAACTGGTTTTATATACCTCATTTCTTACTCATGAACTTCACATTCTTATTCAATTTTTCCGAATGTATTAAGACCAACTGTAAATTTGAGACGTAAATTTGAAGTATGTTATTTGAGTCAATCTATGTTAATGAATCTATTTTTTACACGAATGAATTAGTCCAGGTTTATACCATATTAAAATAATTATTGAATTAATTTAAATTAATCAAAACAGTAATGTGATTGTAGATGCTGGTCCCACCCGGCATCGCCCGGTGAGATAGCATCGCAGCGTGAAGTTGCTTTCGGGCTAACGTTTCATTGCTGTGCCGCTTTTTTCGGTTTCGAAGGTGAGAATATAAGTAAAAATGTATGATGGTGCTTCTAGAGTCAAAATACTACCGAGGTAAAATAGCTCCCCAATCGGATCTCCGGGTGGGGGCTGATTCAATGGCATGATCCTGCAGAAGTTATTCGAAACCCACTATTTCTGACAGTCAGCACGGTTTTCCTGAAATAGATCCACATGGAAATAGCATGGTAACTGCGGTTGCTAAGAGGCCCACTAGCAACTTCAAAATCGATTTCTGCAACATAAAATGACTCAACTCACATATAAACTCAGTGCACCAAATAGTCCTCACACAGTAAAAATGAAAATATCAAAGTGAAAATCATTATCTCGATTTGAAGAAATATTGAATCTTACATCCTTTCTTATTTTCAAGTCAATTATCATCACAAGATATTTTTAAATATTTTCCATTCATATATTTCTCTCGAATCTATTGAAATTGTAAAAATTCTCCAACACACTTCGTATCTGATGACACACCTCCCACTTCCAATAATGTATCTAGGAGGGACATGTGTAGGTATGAGTATGTGTAACATACTCTTCCAATTTATCGTAAATTGGGAAGAAAATGTTTTTTTTGATTTTTCCATAACGGTTTTTTTTTCATATCCTCTTCACATTTCTTAATTTTTTTTCAAGATAAAACACAAGCACTACTGGAAAATCCTTAAGGTGCTCTTAAAGCGGTGCCTGTGCGAAAGTAGTGATTCACATTGGATTTCAATCGCGTGAGATTGAATCCATTTCTCAGAAAGTTCATTTCGTATAAACGCAGTTCTCTGAATGAAAGAGTTTTTGAACAGGTGTACTGAGTTGAACCTCAAAACAATGAGCAGCCACAGTCAAATGTGCCAAGTCACTTGAATACTTTCCGTGAAAGTATCTATAGAAGATAGATGAATCCCCAACCTTTCTCAATGTTCCAGACTATCAAGGTTGCAAGTGATGTTCTCGTCTCCAATCAGGCGGATGGCTTTTTCTGGATGGAATCCAGCAGCTTCAGGGTATGTTCGGGGGCGGAGCTCCATACAAGACAACAATACTCCAAAATGGTCTGATCTGAGCTTTATAAAGCATCAAAAGTTGCTGAGGTATGTACAGTGTTCTGGTTCGGAACAGTGTTCCATGCTTTTGAGAAGCAGCCTTTGCAATTCCAGCGACATGACTGTGCCAAGACATATTGGGTCCATTTCCCAAGAAAGCAGAAAGCGGAATTGTCTGACCTGACATTAATTAATTGTGTGCCATCGATGAAAGAATTTCATGCTGATTGAAACTGCTGACCAAGTTGGCTAATATTGCGAAACACTTTCATTTTCAATATTTTGGCATATGTGAATATTGCAAATTCCAGGAGTGTTTGAAAAGTCCATACACCAGAACTATTCAACAATATGGGAAAATATTCGATTGTACGGTAAAGCAAGTGTTAATTCATAAACCCTTCATTTTGAAATTTAAGGATGAGTCTCCTCTGAAATTAGAATATTTCAGATTAAATTTTCCAGTTGTTCAAATTTCTTCTGAAACAAGATAAAATGTATGTTCAAAACAAGAGATTGGCAAATTTGAATCAACGTGGAGGATTGTTCAGTTTAAATTAATATACACTTGCAAAGTTTGGCAAATGTAATAATGCATGTGTGAAAAATTACGGAGCATTGGTATAATTTTCGCAAAATGAAGGCAAAATTAAGAGTTGCCGTCAAAGTTTACAACTTTCTCTTCGGTACTACGTATACATCGCGGTACTTACTGATATAGCGGAGTTTTATCCAATTATAATACTTACCCTTGAGAATATCTTTCAATTGTGGAAGACCCCAGTCTTGTAAAATCTGTTCCATAATGGTAGATACAAAATAATCGGAAACAAATTGCAGTGCCTACAGACACATAAAACACTTCCTCCTCAAAATCGCAACACACCAACATCACTTTCCAACACATACTGGCGCGTATGCGATGCTTCCAACGGAATTCCCCGCTCCCCTCTCACTTAAAAGGGTCATAGAAATAACAGAGCCCCACAGGTTTTTTCAAACTAGAATGAATGAAATACTTCTTCAAAAGAAACCCTGTTCATTCTATACAAAATTCCTGTTATTTTCAGTCGATCATAATATAGTTTTATATGTAGATTCACAAAACTCTTGTTATAAACAAATTGGGTTATTTGAAGGGATACAGTATTGAATTCAAACAAACACTATGTGTTCAGATCAAGTTGATATTGCTCTTCATTTGAAACAGTTTATTTTTTCCTTCAAATAGGTGGTGGATTTTGATTCAAAATAGTTCATCTTCGCAATAATATAATCAAACAAATGATGTCGTTGAAAGGCCAAGAAATTTGATTTCTTTGTTGAAAAAAGTGTGATTTTCTGGTGGAACATGGCAGTGTTAGCATAAAGTAATAGTTTTTCCAATAGAGATAAAAATTTCAAAGCAACCTATGATCTTCTTTAAAAGAAATACTTTTTACTGTGCATATTCTTGCACTTACAAAAGCCAAAGTCAGTGCTTCAACAAACTCCGTAAATTTTTTATATCCCGGATCAGAAGCAATCTCTCCTCAAAACTAGACGAAATGCTGGAACCCTGAAACTTTGATGTTATGTGGCTCAAAATAGTATCACAGAAGTTCAGCAAGTTTATATGCCGCGTTTATCAATCACATAGCGATACACAATATAGGGCACTGAACAACCAATCCAGAAATTCACTGTCACCATGAAGTCTCCATTGGGGGATATTATGACCACAAACTTATTTCAGTGTTCACGATGTCAAAAGTGTTAAAAAAATTGTTAATCATCAGCTGACGAATTACCTAAATGAAAAATCAATTTTACCTCCGACACAATCTGGAGACGACATAGTTGCACTACCGCCTTGCTACATATAGTCGATAATATTTTCTCAGCTTCAGATGAAGGTTTATGTACAGCCCTGATACTTTGATTTTAGAAGGGCATTTGACACTATAAACTATGACGTACTAATGTCAATTTTGCATCATATAGGAATATCTGCAGATAGTGTTGAATTCTTCAATAAATATTTGAGGGGAAGATATCAGAGTGTGACAGTAGCAGGACCTGTAGCAGGACCTGTCCATTGTAGATCAAGCGAAAAGTCTGGGACTTATTCTCGAAAGTGTTTTAGGATTCGAAACACACATGAAAAAACTTATTCAAAAGGCCTATGGAACTCTTAAGATTATTTATGGAAATAGAAATTTTCTTACAAAAGTAACAAAAATAATGTCATGTGATAGTTCAGTTTTGTCTACTCTGAAATTTGCTGATTCAGTGTACGGTCTCTGCTTAACGAAAGCATATGAGCAAAAAATCCAAAAGATTCAGAATTCATGTTTACGTCTCATTCGAAGTTCGAAGGCGAGAAAGTATTTTCAATAAATTGGTTGAAACGGGTTGGTTGAATATGGCAATGCGTAGCCGGTTGCATGCAGCGTGCTCGTTTCACAGAATAATCATAACGAAGATTCCGATTTACTTATATGAAAAAATTTCATTCCGAACCGATGTTTATACAATCAATATTCGATTTGAATGTATTTTGACACCACCAATTTACCATCATGAATTCTTTAAACGGTCCTTCAGTTACCAAATTGGCTACGTGAACAACGGTATTCCAAACGAAATTAAAAAAATTAATGTGATTAGTTTTAAGTATTACTATAAGAATGTTTTGTGGAAGCAATAAACCGAATACATTTCAGATCCCTAAGTTGTTAAGAGTCCCCATTATTGTTTTTTTTTTCAAATTCTGTATTATAGGCATATTCGATAATGTTAAGCTTGTAGGAGGTTAAGTGGTAGAACAAATCAGTAATTTTGAATTATTGATTTGAACTTTGCCTTTGACGTCAGCCCTAGGATCATTAATGTTCCAAATGTGAAAAAAAACTGTATGTATTCTAGATTGACAGAATAAAGACACATCATTATTATTAATTACCGGTAAATGTTAGGGAACAGTCTAAGTTGCGCAAAGTTTAGCGTTACAGATCAACTGAAAGGAAACATCTTCAAGACTACTTTTGAAATTTCCTCTGGCTAGATGTTTGTTCCAGTTCTAAAAATCCATCAACTTGTGTTTTTGAAGTCACAAATGTTATTCAGTCATCCATGAATCCATATATTCCTTTTTCAATGAAATGACTTCCTAAAGACAAACTATCGCCTCCAAAAATCTCGCGTACCAGCAGTTGCGCAAAAATCTCAGTGCCGAAAACCGAACTAGGTTTGTACAGCTGCAAACTTAGGATGAATGAAAGGAAATAACTTCACAATCAGAGAATTAGGGATGAACTGCTTGCCAATCCCAACGAGTCTAGATCCTTCTGGTCGGTAGCTAAAGCCGTTAATCAGAACTTCACAAAATCTACAATTCCACCACTAACACTCGTGCAGTATTTTGCAGACTTTTCGAACTGTCCCATAAGACAACCTATCGCGTTCAGTCTATTCCCAAAAAGGGCAAGAAAAATCTTTCAAATAACTATATACCAGGCGCTTTGCTATCAGTGATATCAAAAGTCATGGAGAAGGTCGCAAACCACCTATCCTCAAATATTTGGAAGGCTTCGACATCTTGAGCGACCACCAATATGGCTTTCGGAAACAAAGATCAACAGACGACCTTCTATCGTATCTCACCCATATTTGGAATAACGTAATCGAGAAACATGCAGAATCAAGATGCTGAGGCTTGTCGAATCATTTTCATGTATGGCTCTCCAACTTCCTGAAAGAACGTTCCCTGCAAGTAGCCGTCGATGGATATCTCTCGAATACTTTCATCGCTGGTGTTCCCCAGGGATCTATATTGTCTCCAACCATCTTTTTATTGTATATCAAGGACTCACTTGAAAAAACCAAGAATCCAATATATTGCTTTTATGACGACAGCACACTTGTCTCGCCATTTCATTTGGATTCCAGTACACCGGCTACGAAGGCACATCTTGACCGGCAGCAGGAGTTTGCATATCTCAATGAGGATCTAGAAGTGATTTCGAATTGGGGTGAAAGTAACCAGGTTCAATTCAATGCCACAAAAACCCAGGCACAGTTTTTCTCCAAGAAGACAAATGTCTCCGAATCGGGTTTGATAATGTCAGGTCAGACAATTTCGCTTTCTGTCTAGATACGTTTGTTGGGGGTTCAAATGGACACCAATATGTCTTGGGACAATCATGTCGCTGGAATTTCAAAGACTGCTTCTCAAAAGTTTGGAGCTCTGCCTTCAAACGTTCCCTGAAGTTGCTGGATTCCATCCAGAAAAGAGTCATTCGCCTGATTGGAGACGCGAACATCTTGATAGCCTATAACATCGAAGTAATGTTGGCGATTTGTCCCTCTTCTATAGACACTCTCACGGGAAGTGTTCAAGTGACTTATCACATTTGATTCCACCAAGAGCGGTACAT
Source organism: Leptinotarsa decemlineata (assembly GCF_000500325.1). Lineage (NCBI taxonomy): Eukaryota > Metazoa > Arthropoda > Insecta > Coleoptera > Chrysomelidae > Leptinotarsa > Leptinotarsa decemlineata. The sequence continues at coordinate 372 of NW_019296700.1, read as the reverse complement.
ATCAGAAGTACGCGACGGACTCGTTTTGAGGTTTGACCCAGTTCATAAATGCAATTAACATGTATACTTTTGAAAAGTAATTTTGATTTTCGGCAGATTTAAATAATTTCAATATTTTTCGCTTAGTTCTCCGCTTCGACTCCAAAATGAATATCTTGTTACAACGATATGTGGTTGAATAAGACATATTTTGGCTACTTCTGGTATTTTCAAATTTGTATTGGATAGAAAGGATAAATTCACTGTAGGTGAATCCCAAATTCTTTGATCCTCACTACTGCATGATAATTAATTATACATGTTTTATTTTATTTTTTCAAGAACAAAATACAAGCATTACAGGAAAATCCTTAAGGCGCTTCAAGAGCGGTG
>NW_019296698.1:0-10430 GCF_000500325.1 Leptinotarsa decemlineata | reverse complement strand
TATTCTCTACTCAGTTTGTATTCCAAACATTCGTTATGGAATAAAATCAGGTATCATTCACAGGAGTTCTACTTTAAATAAATGGTAACAAATTGCACTTCCATGCAACACTATCATCCTCACTGGTAGACATCGTTGTTTCGCCGTAAGACACTTGCCTTATGGCTCTTCAGTACCAAATTGGATAACATTATAGACAATACACACAATTCATTCATGAATCACGATTTTTTATGTCACGGAATAAGTTTGATCTACTTATGTCATCGATTATATTCCATAACGAATGTTATTCAGTTTAATCTTCCTCTTGAAGATGATCACTTGGTGATCGAAACACATGTCGAGGTGTTAAAAACAACGATTTGGTATTGAGAAAAAACACCAGTAATATTCCCATTTCTTATTTTCATATTCCTTATAATCCATTTATTTTATTCTTTTGGTCACTAATATTCTCATTTGATCTTCTGTTAGTTATTGCCTCTACAGATCGTTTTTTTTATCAAGTGGTAACATATATTTTAAACCGTAACAAGTACGCAGAAGATTAAACGGAAAAAAAGGTAACTGTCATCGGGAACAATAGAATGGTGGAAAAAAATTTACAGGGACTCTCGCTCTTCTCGAGTTATACGGGGAAAACAAGAAATGCTGTTTTTCGTTTTTTTAAATGGAATTGTTATTTCGGAAAATATCACAAAATAGAAAGGGAAAATGATATTGTATTCGAAGTGTATTATGACGATGTGATAATAAATATTCGATAAAACGTTTCATGTCAATATGGCCACCATCAACTTTTTTATTACAGATACTGATAAAGCGATAAAGTCACAATTCATGGGTATATCACGTTTGATATTTTTATAGCGTTTCATTTGAAATAACTACCATAATCAGTGACAATTTTGAATTACGGTCCTGTAGTTACTTCTTTTGTAAATTGTTTCAACTTCTTCAAAATATAATTCAGGCAACCCGATAAATTCGACAGGTAGGTACCCTAACACAATGAAAATTTGTACTTTTTCTTTTTGTAAATTTTTGTATTGCCGTAATCCTTCTTTCAAGGCTTATTTCTACCTAATCATTATAATTCGTAATATTTTTATAGTTCTCAATTCTGGAAGTAACGAAAATATCAGTTTTTGGTCAAAATTCGACTGTTGTATAATTTGGTATGATCAAATAGCATCTCAATTCATTTACCATCTTAAACGCGTAGGCTATGCTTGGTTTCTATGACAGGAAAAATGAATGCGTTGTTGATATCTGGTGAGAACTGTCAGACGTTTATTAACATATCAAAGATGTATTCAAATGATGAAAGGACTTATGTGCTACTTAGTTATGCAACTTCAAATAGAAATCCTCTTTTGGCAAGGAATTGTATGTTTAAGCTGTACCCGAATCGTCGTATTCCCAACATCCAAATGTTTAGATTGGAAAGAAATTTGAGGGACTCTGGTGCATTTGACAGAAATAAAACAATAAAATGTGTGATTACTGGAAGTATGAGGAATCAAATAAATGTTATGGGTTAGCAAAATATTACCATATAAAAATTTACACAGTGAAAACATGTTTTATTTTTAAATTAGGGATATGCTTTACGAGAAATTGCCCACCAAATGGTGATTTCTGTGAAATCCACCAGAACTATTTTGAAAAAGGACAAATATAAATGCTACGGGATATGCAAAGTTCATCACCTCAATGAAAGGGATTACGGAAGGGGAGTGCGATTTGCGATGTGGTTAACACGTAGAAATAGGGAAGCAAAATGACGACGTAATCGACGTAATCCATCTTGATTTCCTGCAGGTTGAAGCCTGGCTCCCTTCCCCTTTCAACTGGTGTATTTGCGAAAAACCAAGAAAGTACTTGATAAAAATAGTTGCGTAAACGCAAGCGAAACATAAGTGGAACCACCTATTGATGTTTTGACCAATCAACCGACAACTGCGGTAGCAGAAATTTGGAAAGCTAACCAGAAATGCCATCGGAAAACGAATCCACATGTTCTAGAAATGATATGAAATCGAGAAAGGTTAATGCAGTCAAGCTGCTGGAAAATAATTCCATGAAAATCAAAAGATGAATTGATAAGTACTTTTTGATCATTCCCATATTGATTTCAATTTAAGATTCTTTCTTTGAAATTCTACCTCTATAAATATACGAGGTCTGTGAAAAATACGGTAAAAACTTTCATTTTTCACAAAAAATAATCAATTTCTATTTCGTCTCCTTCAAAGTTGTCTCCTTCAGATATAATACACTTGTGCCAACATTTTTTTAATCCTCTTAGTAGTTCTGATATGCACTATTTGGTATGTCCGTTAGCTCTCAGCGATTCGGTTTGTATCTTCACAATCGTCGCAAAATGCCGTTCTTTCATGGGTCTTTTCAACCTTGGGAAGAGAAAAAAGTAGCAGGGAGGCAAATCTGGTGAATACGGTGGCTGAGGCATGATTACAATGTTATTTCTGGCTAGAAATTACGAATAAGCAATGACGAGTGGGCAGGTACATTATCGTGTGCAAAAGCCATGAAATGTTTTTTCATAATACCAGACGTTTTCTTCGTATTGCTTCCCGCAAGCGGCGCATAACTCCAAGATAATATATCTCATTGACCATACGACCATGTGACAAGAACTCCTGATGCACTACACCACAGTCGAAAAAAAAGGTGTGTTACATTTGACATTCAATTGAACTTGGCTTGGTTTAAATGGTAATGGCTCTCCTGGGCTCTTCCATTGAGACGATTGGACTTTGGTTATGACCCGTTTGAGCAAATCTGGATAACCGATGACGTCATTTAACAATTCCTGAGCGATGCTTATGCGACAGTTTTTTTGGTCGAGATTCAGCAATTTTGGAACGAACTTCGCTACCACACGCTTCATGCCCAAAATTTACAAAAAATTGCATGGCATGAGCCAACCGATATGCCGACCTCAGCAACTTCTCTAATAATGATTCGACGATTCTTCGTAACAATTTTTTCACTTGATCAACATATTCATCGAGGCTAAATCTGGTGAATACTGTGGCTGAGGCATGATTACGGAGTCATTTTTGGTGAAAGTCATGAATTCTTTTTCCACAATACCGGACGTTTTCTCTGTATTGCTTCTCGCAAGCTACGCATAACTTCAAGATGATATTCCTAATTGACCTTATGACCATGTTGCAAGAACTCCCGATGTACTATGCCAGGGTAATCGAAGGAAACAGTGAGCAAAACCTTGACATTTCATCGAACTTGGCGTGCTTCTTTTGGTCTTAGCCCTCCTGGGCTCTTCCATTGGGACGATTGGACTTTGGTTTCGATGTCATAATCATATACCAGGGCGTCCAGGACGAGTGTCGTCTTTCACATCTTCTCGACCTTTTGTGAAAAGCTTTTACCACTTGTTAGACATTTTTCTGACTCAGGACACTCAGTACAATTACCGTATGCCACTGTCAACATTTCAAGTGTTTTTGAGCGCATAAATTTGAATATTCAGCTTATTTTTTTAACATACTTCGTATATTAACGGATAAACAGAGAGTAAAAAAAGGTTTATTTTCAATAAAATATTTCATATTCAAGTTCAAGTATTAAAATTGTCAGAATATGTGTTTGTTTCAAGGCCGTGAATATCGATGATACTCGTATATAGTCGTAAATCTCCCTCGATCTTCAAGTTCTGTTCTCCAAGTGAGTAAGTAGTTATCTACCACAGCTATCACTTTCGGAAAATGAAGTAATAATACATGTTAGTGATTCTTCAAATGAAATACGTGAATGAAATAAATCACAAAATTAAAAAGGTATATTTTTAGGAGAGATTCATTTTTGGGAAAGAAAGTTTTTGGCCTTCTACTTCTCCATCTTGATACAAAAAATGTGTGACTCTTCCAAAGAAAAGAAGCAAGCAATCACTTAAGCCCTCTCGAAACAGCTATTTTCATATAAACACTGGATTACACGAAACAAAATCACTTTCGAAACAAATACTTATATGAACGCTGAATTATACGAAAAATACTTTTTTCTGTTTGTATTCCAAACATTCGTGATGGAATCGAATCAGATATCATTCACAGGAATCCTACACAATATAATAAATGAAAGAAGTAAAATTTAACTTACATGGAACACTGTTATCCCCACTGGTATAGTCGAAGTAACCGGTATTATGCATACTTAAAGTGTCGGCGCTCTAAAAGGCCAAAAAAACCAATACATAGAAATAAAGCCGCTGCCAACTAGTCCACGTGGACTGAAGAATTGGCGGTTCATATTGGATGAATTTTTACTGACCGAGTTTTATGATTGGCTGAAGAGTCATAAAATTAAATTTGAAGTCATGTTAAGGTGACGAATAGAATGCGAACCGTCGTGTTGTCAATGTTCAGTTCAGGAACTAATCGCGATTTGAGTGTTGAAATTCGATATTGGTGCAGTTATAAATACTTAAAACTTTTGTTATCTGTTTGAAAAGTGGCGTCCTTGGACAAGTACTAATAGTAATAACGAGTGTGATAGCAACGCAGACTATTTCTTGTGTAGTGATTCCAATAGCGATGGTAAACAATGCGAAAAAGAGATACCTGTGAATAAGATTCGGAAACGTTTGAATATTGAAACACAGAGAGTATGTTTCAATGTTTATAAGAATCTACATCTCAAGTTTGGTTTTGAAGGAAACAAATTATTACAAGCAACATCAGATTTTACCGAAATTCCTTTCTCAACTGTACGTAAAATAGTCAAAAGAAAACTTTATGAACGCAAGACGCGATGTGATACGAGATTACTAATACCTTTAGATGTTCATCTAATAAAATCATTGAAAAAAACACTATACGACTGTTATGAAAGCAATGAGATTCCTACAAGTGAAATCATAAGGAAGAAATTGAATACTTCCGGCCATAACGTGAGCTGATGTGACAAAACTCTTCAGAATTGGATAAAGAAACTAGAATTTAGATTTAAAATAATAAACAAACGTCAAGCAGTTATGGAAAGCAGAAGAATAGTGGAATTGCGTAACAAAAAATTAAATATAGGCAAATTTTCTATTTGGACGAAACTTAGTATAACACTCACGACACAGTTACGAAAGGGTGGACTGGTGGTTCGAGGATGGGTTCCGAATTCTTTGATATTATGTGGAAAAAAACTTGAGAACTGCAATGTCGACTATCATAAGAAGCTAATATTTTTGAGGAATGGTTTGAAAACACATCGATCCCAAATTTGGATGCGAATACTGCAATAGTTCTTGACAACGCTTCCTATCATTCGCGACAGCTCATCAAAGTACCGAATAAAAATTTGAGAAAAGATGAAATGCAAAGTTTTTTATTGAATAACAATTTGTATTTCGAAGATTACTATACTAAAAACCAACTACTTGAAATTTCACAAACAAAAACACTTGAAAAAGTATATGCCCTTGAGAGTATTGCTGAAAAGTATGGACACACCATACTGAGACTTCCCCCCTATTTTTGTGTTTTGAATCCCATCGAGTTGATTATGGGAAATCATCAGCAGAAAAGGATTGAAAAAGTAATTTTATTTGAAAAAGACCATATGGAGATTGGAAACTTCCATATTAATGGTGGAAATGCATTTATTATTCATTTAAATTACGACAGTTATAGTGAAACAGAGAATATGAAAGAGGAATTATCAGAAGCTTTCGAAGAAAGTTAGTGTTTTTGAAGCGATCGATTGTTTATATGAGTAAGTAGTATTCAGAAGTATTTTCAATTATCGCCCTGTTATTTGAATCCCTACTTTCCCACTCACCTATAAAAACGAAATATTTATTTTGGCCGCGGTGGTAGTGCGCCAGACTCACGATCGGAAGTCCGTGGGTTCGATTTCCGCCTCGACCAGATATTTTTCTAGAAAGAATTTGTCTGGTTGAAGCTGTAATGATTCTGCAACCGTGTTAGGAATCACACGTTAAAAGGTAAGACCTCGTTAGTCCTTTGCTCGCACAAGTATGATGTTTCGCCGTAAGACACTTGCCTTATCGGCTCTTCAGTACCAAATACGGATAACATTATAAGAAAAAACTCAATTCGTTCATAGGAATCTTGTGAATGATATCTGATTCGATTCCATCACGAATGTTTGGAATACAAACGAAATAGAGGAAAGTGTTTTTCGTATAATTCAGCGTTCACATAAAAGTATTTGTTTCGAAAGTAATTTTTTCGTGCAATTCAATGCTTATATGAAAAAGCTGTTTCGAAAGGGCTTTTTCTTTCAGTTTGTGGCTGAAAGCTACTTCTTTGCATGATCTACAAATCTTTGTATATAGTTGATTTTTTTAAAATTGATTGCTTCCTTCCTTTCTTTGTAAGATTCCCACATTTTTGCTATTAACAAGGAAAAGTAGAAAGCCAGAAAGAACCCTTCTTTCCCAAAAGTTATTATATTATATCACAATCGATATTAATTGTAACTATCTGTGAACGAGCCACTTTTCGAGTTCAGACTGACAAATTTTGTTGTACTATTGATACAGGATGGCAAAAATGTAATTGCATGCAGCTATTTCGGCAACTTTAAGCAAAGCTACATCATATTTAAAATAAGAAACTACAAATTGTATCCTTGAATTGTAGCCGAAAACTTTCATATTTTGTAAAATTAGGACAGCATTGTGAACTAATGAAATTCACCATGCAACATTGTCAACCACCTTCAAACGTATTGTTTTTAGATTATTTCGATGACGGCCCGCAAAAATTAACTTTTGACCAATTTGAATAACATCCCAAAAGTGAGCAATTGCATTTCTGCCACCCTGTATAATAAATATTCGAGCATCGAGGACCAGAGCGCAAGGACGAAAAGGAAAACGAAAAACCTTGGGCAGACTGTGAGACGCCTGATGTGCAAATCTTAAATAAGAAAGATCCCGGGTCGTTTTTCAAAGATAAAAAACAGCTGGTCCAAGCAATATTTGGTTAAAATTAATAAAAGTACAAGCCGTCGGCGGTTGTTCGATTTTCCGGTCCCCACAGGAAACAGTGGCGTAGAGTGAATAACTTCGATAGTAAGCCTGCATCGGGGTTAATCTTTATGAACTAAGAGACACCGATTGTAATGAACTTTTTCGGAAGAAACTAAAATATTCAGGTTACATTAACACAAAGTTATCAACACAACATCTCAATTATTCACCAATGAAAGTACTATGTAGTAGACCCTTAAGTAATGTCTATGCGACTTCAATTCAGACAAAAAATATGAACGACAGAAGGTAATATCTGTAGGATTATCGGCATTGAAAGTTAAGGATCAAACACTCCAATACCCTCCTTATTACAGATCTTAGTCCCTGACTACAATCGTTATGCCAATTTTGAATTGAGGCAAATTTTAGTCTGTCATTAATCTACTGAGCAATTTTGCTCCTTTGAAGTGATTACTTCAGGCAGAACGATACATTTTTTAGACATATTCTTTATTTATGAAGGCCCCAGGCTTCAATGATGAAACAGCAGAGCACATACTTTTTGCCTGTCCCGCTGGGGACCGAATCAGGTTTTTAGAGCTCGGCAGAGCTGTACTCTTACCATCTGACCTGAAAGACTACTCACCATACAAACTAATCGGCTTCGTTAAGAAGTTGGGTTTATTTGGTCGACTGTGAATAGGTCTGAGAGACAATAAACCCTTGTGGGTTGCGGTGGAGGGTACAATAGACTCACTCATTCTGGACCTAACCTAACTCTCCCTTCTACAAACTCCAGTTCCTGACTACAATCGTTATGCCAATGTTGAATTGAGGTAAATTATATAAATTGAGGTCATTAATCTACTGAGGAATTTTGCTCATTTGAAGTGATTACTTTAGGCAAAACGACACATTTTTTTTAAACATATTCTTTATTTATGAAGCCTTCAAGCTTCACTTCCCGTCTGTCTCCAATTTTCTACTTTTTCATTTTATATCAATGGGTTCTGCTAGTTTAACTTAAGGGGCAGAATCAAATAGAAATCCCTAACTTGTTTGAAATTTTGAATTACCAATAATCATTAGCTCTTTATGGGATCCTTCACCCGTCTCTAAACATTTTTTACTCATTTAAATAAAAATTAATGATTTAGCACTTTCATTATACTTCCGGAACATTTGACTACGTCGATTTTTCTTGAATAGAATACAAAAATGATAATCACTCTCAAATACGAAAAATATATTTATTTACAATACATTCGAGGGTTACCAAAGTAGCTAAGTCTTCTCGAACTTTTATAAAGAGCCATAATTTCTCATTTCGATCAACTGAAATTTACATGGTTTCATTACCTGACGAGAAATCACATTTCGTTTCACTCAAAGCCAACTTGTTTTTCTGTCTCCCCCTTTCTTAAAATGTATTTTACACCAACCAGAGCCTAATTCCACAATACAAAGTAAAATTCTAAAATTTAGTCCATCGCACTTTTTATAAAATCAATCTACGGGCAGTGTATTTATTTATTTATTTGTATCCAAACAAACCTACTGGTCTGATTACATGGATAAGCATTATGATGATTTTTATCGACATTTTTTTGGGTATTTGTTACCTTCAACAATCTGAAAAATATAAAAATTATAATGGAGAACTTTATTTATACAATTGTAGAAGGGCAAATTTTTTAGTTTACCCGGATAATTTACTACGTTAAGAAAATTATCGTATTATTTCTTAACAATTTTTTTGATAGGCAAAATTGTTAAATATGACAAGTTACTGNCAAAGAAAAATGTGAAGCAGAAGAAAAACAATTCGTGACATTTATAACGTATAAGAGAATTTTTGGAGAGCACTATAACTTATCATTTTTTAAACCTAAAAAAGATTTATGTCAAATTTGTGAGAGGCATAAAACAGCTGAAAATGAGGCAAACAATAATGAGAATTATGGAAGTCATATAAGGCGGAAAAAAGATTGCTACATGCCTATTGTTATTGCTGGTCGGAATTGAATGGAAAAAGAGGCAGTTCCGAAATAGGTTCCTATTTATATTTACACCTGAAAAAAAATTTGCCTTCACATGTAAGGGAAGTGTCACTATGGTCTGACACATGTGGAGGACAAAATCGAAATCGGCATGTTGCCGCTCTGCTTATATATGTGGTACAGTTTTCACAGCTTGAAACTATTCAGCACAACTTTTTGGAAAGTGGACATTCCTATATGGAAGCGGATTCCATGCATAGTGCTATTAAAGACTTCGATATTAAACAATACCTGTATCTCAATAAGAAGTGAAAGTTCCGATATTGTTCCGTTTCCCTTGGTGCCCCAAATAAGCAATAACTGAGCGAATAACCTTGATCAAAATAAATATTGACATACTTATAGACTGCTCTTTTATCCGCTTCAAACTGGGCTTGGTCAGCATCAGAAGGAGAATACGCCGCCGGCAGAGCCTGCTGCACGCCGGGGTCTCCAACTGGGGGTACACTCAGCATTGCACTTTGAACTCCACACTCCATTTCATTTTACCTGAAAATAAAAAGAAAGTTATTCCAAATTGCAGGAAACTTCAAAATATCCTTCAAAATCACGAAAGTGATAAATCACGAAGCGATAAATTCGCTAAGCATATTTCTCTCTGTTAGACTTTTTTTGTGTAGTTACACCGAACATGACAAAAGTAATTTGTAGCAGCAAACATGAGGTTGAAGGCGTGTATTGAATATGATGGTCGCCAGTTTAAATTTAACTTCCCATTTCTTACTTGTGATGCACTGTTTGGAACCTTTGGTGTAGTAATGAATCTTAATGGAGTTTTTTCCAACACCAAATCATTATTTTTAACACTTCGACACGTGTTTCGATCACCAAGTGATCATCTTCAAGAGGAAGATTAAACAGTTTAATCTTCTGGGAAAGAAAGTTTTTGGCTTTCTACCACTCCATCTTGATACAAAAAAATGTGAGAATCTTCCAAGGAAAGGAAGGAAGTAGTTTGAAAATGAGTAACTATATACATGGATGTGTAGATCATGCAAAGAAACAACTTTCAGACACAAACTGGAAGGAAGTCTTCCTGAAACAGCTACTTTCATATAAACATTTAATTCGAAACAAATACTTTTATATGAACACTGAATTATTCAGATCCAAACATTCCTCATGGAATAAAATCAGATATCATTAACAGGAGTTCTACTTTGAATGAATGGTAACAAATTGCACTTCCATGCAACACTATCATCCTCACTGGTAGACATCGATGTTTCGCCGTAAGACACTTGCCTTAAGGCTCTTCAGTACCAAATTGGATAACATTACAGAAAATACATACAATTCATTCATGAATCCCGATTTTTTATGTCACGGAATAAGTTTGATCTACTTATATCATCGATTATATTCCATAACGAATGTTATTCAGT
>NW_019296696.1:0-10108 GCF_000500325.1 Leptinotarsa decemlineata | reverse complement strand
TGATAAGAACTTTATGGAGACTTTTTATAATTTTTATTTCTGGTAAAATATAACAACTGAACTTGACAATATATAACAACACACAACCATAGAAACATCGAATCAAAAACATATAAATATAATGTGGCTCAAATTCATTTTTGTTGTTAATCTCCAACAAAGAGAATAAAAGATCCACTATTCAAAATTTCCCCACTTGACATTGTCAGTCAAAATTTGATCAACTGTCATAATTTTATATTTTCTACCCGTTTTCAAGCCATTTTATATTTCACTCTTGTGTTAGTAAGTTCTCCATATTTATATATTTTTACATGATATAATATAATAATAATATCCCCCTACGCGATATTGAATCCGTGGTGGGGAAAGAGAAGTATTGAATGTATTGGAACTATTCGTTTTCCACCCTCAGGCTCATACAAGCTAATGAGCGTGATGTAGTTCTTTCCGATGACCAAAACAAGACGATATTTGTCGTGGAGTTTTCAGCTCCTGGCGAGAAGAATATCGTCCAAAAAGAGGAGATTTTCTTTTCGAATTCCGCAGACTCTACCCAGACCACTCTTGTTAAGTAGAGTATTATTATTGGAGTCCTTGGTGTAATGATTCCCTCTCTACTCTCGAATCTCAAAGTCATACCGACTTGCCGCACTGAGGCAGAAATTTTAGCCGGACAGATGCAGACAGACGGCTGTCATTTTTGGCTCACTGAGCCAATAATAATAATAATAAAATACAGAGATTGCATGGTCTGTGGTGTGAAACACATCCGGGCATGCCGCCTTTTCCGCCCAAAATCTCAGCGATTACGTATCCTATCTTCGGCGGCAGGGCTATATAGCTCCTGTTAAGGAAGTGATAGAAGTGATAGTTTTACCACATGTTGGCACGGCTGGAGAGGAGACTCACATCATGCCACCAATAGAGTCAATCAGAACAGGCAGGTCGATTCACAGAATTTGGCCCCTGAATTTGGCCCAATTAAATCATCCCCAATAACTCAGAGCCACACGTTAAGAGAAAACTGTTCTTGATGGTTAGTTTCGACAATAGCGTGAGGGTTTTCATCAGCCCATATGTGGTAATTATGAAAATTGAGTACTTCTTCCTCAAGCTGTGGTGTTCGTACTTCTTGATGGCGACCACAATCCTGCGTTCTTTTGTCGAATGAACCATATTCTCGTAATCCTTGATGAAGTCAAGCAAATATTCTATGTGAAGGATGCTGCCATTGAGGATACATTTCAGCATATATTTAATAATAAGTGAATTGATGAAGTAACAAATTAAGAACAGAACAACAACACACAATTAGTATTAATTCTATTTCGAAAATTCACAAACTGACAGCGTCATACCAATTAAATTGTCACTATCGCTAATAGCGACCTACTAGATAGATTAGTTTCGTATTTTCACATTTATGACGATGTATCTCTGTAGTTGTTCCTAAAATAACTTTTTGCTGTGAACTGGTTTATTTTGGGCAAAAAACCCAAGATACATTTTTTGTTTAGAATGAAACAGGCTATCGGAAATACATTTTTAAATGGTAAACAAATAATAAGACAAAAAGTTACATTGTAAATAAATTTTAGGAGTTGCGTTTTCCAACCCTTACAACCATGGGGTAAACCAAATAAATTTCTAGTTAAGTATTTTTTTGGTAGTACAAAACATAAGGTTAACTTTTTTAGTGCTTTTTATACAAATTTTATGTACCCCCTTTAAGGGGCTGTATTTTAACAAGGGATGCTCCAATGAAATTTCTTTATATGACAGGTCCTTTTTTTCGATGAGGAATCACCTCCCTAAATGTTTTACATTGATTTAGTTACACCCTGTATATGCAGTTATATACAAGTTGGCAATACTTTTGAAAAAATGTATTTCACGTTCATATTATAACACGGAAGTGTACATGTATTTCAAGTATCATTGGATCATATCCAGAAACCAAACGATTTTTTAGTTCGTAACTCCCTTTAGCGATATTATAACTGTATATATGTACCCGTATAGGTTCGTAACGCTAGTTGCACACACACCGATTTTGGACGGCCGATATTTTATTGGTAGCGGGTGCTTGCACACTCACCGGATTTTCATCGGTCAAACAATCCGTTGCTTTGTTGTCGTAATTAGCACGCACTACCAAAACGAAGTTAATGCGTAGTAACTACAATTTCACCGAGAATTCGAGACTGGAATGGTCGGTAAAAACCGGTGAGTATGCAAGAGTGTATTTAGTTATGTACGCCACTATCTCCCGTTACTGCCGGCGATACAGTGGCAGTGGACGGCTGCTCACCGGTATTTTACCGGCGACGATCACCGGTCGGCGTGTGTGTCAGGTCCCGTTCCCACATGTGGTTCACTATTGGAATTTGGACTACCGGGACAAAGTCGGCCGTCCAAAATCGGTGTGTGTGCAACTAGCGTAACGCGTATCGCTAGCGTTACGTAGCAACTAGCGTTACGGTGTATGTGCAACTAGCGTTACGGTGTATGTGCAACTAGCATTACGATTTCTGTTCTCGGCTAATAATTATTGTTCCATCTACCCTAAAATTCTGCATTTGATTTCCCCACAGTTGGGTTATAGTAGCGGCGTACAAAAGTTATATTCCGATTCAGTGTTGTGGATGAAGTCGACTCAGCCATGCTTTGGAACGCTGATTCATGCAATATACCGGAGTTCGGTTTTCCAAAAGTAGTTTAGAACTACTTATATTGATTGAAAGAAAAACCTTTGTGGACATCTTTATTTTCATCAATATTTTTAAGATGGGGAAATCGTTATAAAGTTGTGTTATTCGTACACAGAATTTTTTTCGGATTCACAAAGGGAGAAAAAATTCATTCAGCACAACTAGTTTATAATACTGAATCGGGTGACCGAGGAGGCCACTCAATTGCATTCCTTCGTCTTAATAGAGTAATGTCTTATTCATACTAGAATGTTTCATTTACTCTACAATGCTACCACTACTGATATCATATATGCTTGTGCTTGAATATTATCTGATGTTGGGGCTGGTTGTTGGAGGGGTTCTGGAATCGACGATGAACTTGGCTGTTGGATAAGTTCTTGAGATGCTGAACTTGCTGGCTGTTGTGGAGAACTGATTGACGGCCTTCTGGCAATTGAAGTAGATATTGGTGAATGGTGAGAGTGAGTAAATTTGGTACCACCGGAACCATCATCTGTCCTTATAGCACTACAGAGAGAGACAAGTTCATGACGCCCGCCTGGGACGCGAGACGGTTGCTCGGTCTAAGCAGCAGAAGTCCAACAAAACGCAGCGGATATTTCCTGTTGCTTGCTGCCACATTCCGTTACGTACTTAGCTAACTCCACTAGTCGATATTGACTTGTCGGCCGTGACTTTGATATCGATGAGGTAACTTTGTTCACATCGCTGGAGAGACATTTTGAATTTCGAATTTTTTGTATTGCGATTGCTGGCTGCATGAATGGTGAGGAACTTGACTTGTCTTGTCACGTCAATCGAGACTTCAATAGAAATACGAAAAAGGTTATGAAGAAAGAAAATGAAGGGTGTCGGTCAGTTGGCCAAATGTGAGCTATTGAATATTACTGGAGTTACATCCCAAAACCAAACCGTTATTTTTAACACCTCGGCACGTGTTTCGATCTCCAAGAAGAAGATTAATCTTTCTCTTGAAGATGATCATTTGTTGATCTTCAACAGAAAGATTTATTTTCCTCTTGAAGATGATCGCTTGATGATCGAAACACGTGTCGAGGTGTTGAAATAACGTTTGGGACAAAACTACAGTAAAATTCATTACTATACCATGCATCACAAGTACCTACAAATGTGAGCTAAAAAGAAAATAATTTGACTGAAAAAAAAGTATCAGAAACATAAATTTCCGTACGTGTATTTTAGTACGGCTTTGCATATTTATTGTATGAATTTTCAAGAAAATTCAAATCATATAAACTATCAATTCAAATTGATTTGCTACTATTTTTATAATACCCTGAATACCCTTTGAAGTATGATTTTTATAAAATCGTAGTTCAAAGGGTATTCAGCTGAACTTCGGAGATAAAAGACAGTAAAACACTACAAACATATTCTTTTTCATCTGTAGAAGGGAGAGACGTCTTCTCATTCGATGCTCTAGACAGTCTAGACTTCCAGACCATCAAGTTTTGTTTTAATTTTTGTATTTCTAATCAGGCGATTATTTTTTCTTATTGGGTTCAGTAGTTTCAGGGTATATTTTGAAACGTTTTTAGGTTTTTATTGAAATATACAACTTCGACGAAGCTGTGTTTTGGCAGTTGATGTTTGGGCATCTGAATGGGAGGAAGTCTGAGATTGTCAGCGTCAGTGGATTTTTGTTATTTTTTTCACCCGCTCACTTATATAGTCAGTGTGTTTTCTGATTATCAGCATTATTGTAGCAATTTTGAGTTGTCATGGTGTGTTGTTTTACCAAGATCAAGTATTATTTATATCCCTATAGGTGGAAATCGTCTTATAGTAACCATTTTGTGGAACCTTCTAATTAAGTTCATTTCGTTGTTGAAGTTTCATTGGTTTTGAAGAGATCCTCCTCTATTTGATTTGATGCTCAATGCATAATTTGTGTTCTATCTTGGTAAGGCATTGGAAAATTAATGGGTCAATGTCATTATTTTAGTAGTAGTTTTCAAATCTCATGAATTATCTTTTTAAAATAATCAATTTATTATTATTAGGTATCGATTAGGGTTTTAGATTGATTCACTAGAAACACTATTGCCTATTTGAAACTTGAAATTACATTGCTTATCATACCAGCACTTCACCAGTAGATATAAGTGGCAAACAAACAATTCCGCTCTGATGTGCGGAACAGAAATTGTCAATAAATTATATGCGCTAACAGGAATCGAAAGATATTCTCCAACCCGATAGTCTTGATTTGCGCAACTGTCTAGGTTGAATCGCTACCTGTTATTATCACCTAACCTATTTATCGGATCAATAAAGATAATGAAATGCAATGGAGCACTGTTGAAGTTGCATCGACGCGACGATAACAAATGGGTGCTGTGGTTCATTCCACTCTTTACAAAAGAATCTTTGTGTGCGGTTCATGCCGTTTCTCCGATTTACGTTATCGATACAGTGATAATGTTGTTTATACAAGTGATCGTGAATTGCATTTTCAACGAAAACTCGACTGACTTGAAATATTTTCAAATTTGATAAATATGTGCAAAAATTAGTCCACTCAACTTGCAAGAAGCGTTTACTTCCATTAACATTTTCATGGTTATTTTTTCCACTTCTTGGCTTCCGAGACCACTGTTGAAAGACGTGAAATGAAAAGGAATTTGAAAATTAACATTTTTTCAAATGAAATATAAACTCCTAACTTTGGTTCTATAATTTATTAATAAAACATCGGAGACAACTTTATGATAATAAATTAAGAAGCATTTATAACATATGTGACAACGGCTTCATTTTGAATTCATTTCTGGAATCGAACACCATTTTTTCACGAACCATAACTCTACGTGGATTGAATGCCTTCACTTTTCATTGACGCAGCTTTACTTTCGCCCAATGCGGATGGACCTTTTCTCTCTTGTCAATAAAACTGAAAAAAACCTAACCTTATTTGTGTAATTGATGATCACTTTAATGAAATGAATAAAAACACTTTTGTCTAATTTCCACCAGTTATTTTATTTTTACGACCGGTTTCGGATTTCATTCAATTATCAAGTATAAAAACTAACTAATACATTTGAAATCTAGAAACTTGATTATATAGAGAGTTTGTAGATAAGCTGTGGTGAGGTAATTAAGTGAACAGGGGTGCCAACTATAACAATTCAACACTGGAGTTTATAGAAATTACCGGGGTTGTCAAACTTACCTTATAAAGAACTTCCAGGATGAACTAATAATAATTAAACAAATTGCGGTGAACTGCAGTATAAATAGGCCAAACTGGTAGAAATTTTGATGTAAGCTCCATGAACACGTCTGTTTGGACAGAAAATCTACAATGTATGAACATCTGCAAGATTCAAAACACAAGATAAGTGAAGATAATCTCAAAATTCTACACACATGTAAAGGAAAGGAACTGAATTTGTTGAAAGCCTTGAAAATTAATATAAATCATATGAAAACCGAAATATATAACCCTAAACGAGCAACTCGATTTATGTATGTTATATGTTATTATGTATGTTAAATTTATAAGTCGAGTCATTGTCAGTTTCATGAAAACTCTCATTTTTATACATTGATTTGAGTGAAATGTTGTTTAAATTCACCTTCAAGAAGTTTATCTTTCTGAAATATATCGTTTTACATGAAATCCATTCATTTGATGTGAAATTATATAATTTTCAAATCTGTCATTTCGCAACATGAAAAATGACAAATCATGAGAGTTGTTATCCAGAAGAATATCAGGTGGAAACGAAACTATTGTGTGTCCTGCACTCAAAACAAACTTGAATGCAGTTTTTGTAATGGCAATTTTCAATACAAAGCATGGTGTTAACATTCGTATGACAAAAAAACATCATTCAACCCCTCTTTCTCAAAACACTAGTGAATCTTCAAACGTTCGAACATTTTTGCTTAGTGAAAATCTCACTTCCGAAAAATTGAATGCTCATTTAGGATATCTGAAAGTGAGCATTTTGAATACCTCAATTATCCAGGATGTTTGATGCTGATTCGTTAGCCAATATAATAGACACTTATACCCAATAAAATTTATTGGAGTCCTAGAAAAAGTTACTGTGTTTTGCGTATACATCGTTTTGTATTCCTCCATACAGAAAACCACATCAAAAATTCATCACTTCAATAATTAGGAGAAATATAAAAAAACAATATTTCAAAATTTCCGCCAAGAGATGGAAAACCACCAATGAAATAAAGTAAAAGTAAATATATAAATATATAATCAATAAAGTTTCATATGGTGATATTACTTGGGCTATACGAATTTTACCTTCGACTGACTCAATTACTACTTTTGAGAATGAAACATTCACGTTGCTCAAATCAAAACATCCCTCGGAAAATATTCACCTGAAACACAACATTCCAGGAAATAGAAATGAAAACCTAGTTCCTGTAACTGTAACTGAAATTGATGTTTTACGTGCTGTTAGATCATTTCGCATAGGATCATCTGGTGGGCTAGATTCTCTAAGGCTTTCACACTCCCAATATCCGTACAATTCGGATTTGGAACTCCCAGAGGATGAGGAGTAGTCGCTCACGCAGCTCGCCATTTCATAAATCAGCATTCGAATTCATCTTCAACAATTTTTCTGAAACTAAATTTTCAAAATGCATTCAATATGATTCACAGACGAGTATTTTTATAAAGAATCATGGATTTGACACCTTCATCACCCAGTGTTATCAAAAGCCAACTTTTTGACTTTTGGAGACAATGTCAGAAAGAGGAGTTCAACAAGAAGATCCTTTGGGTCCTGCACTTTTCTGCTTATCCATAGATTGTTTAACGAAATCAATTCAAACTTATTTCAACCGTTGGTACTTGTATTATGGATCTATTAGTGGTCACCCGGATATAGTTTTTAGTTAGTTGAAAAATTCTTCATCGTCCAATTGTGACTTAGCTAAGAACGCGCGAAACTACGATGTTTGCTACCGCTCTAGATGTAGCAAGAATAATGTTACCGGCTTCGATAGAATTTCGGCGAACTTTCTACCGCCTTCGATTATGATATATAAACGCTAGCCACGAGCATATCGAGACAGTGAAGTGGAAGTTACAGTGCGGTACGCGAAGCGATCAAGTAAGGTGATAAACATTCGAATAATAGTTGATGTTTCAGTTGAAGTGTTTGTTGTATTTAAAGTAAAATAAAGTTAGGTTTGGTTATTGTTCAGTGTAATCAATTATTGGTCAACCCACCGGGAAAAACGTAACATTTGATGTCTGAAGTGGAATAATTTACTGAAATTTTTCTATTTCAAAGGAGTGTCAATTACGACGGAATAGAAAATCTTGAGAAGATGTTTGAGGCTGTGCAAGCGAGCCTGGCGGAGAATGAAAAACGCAGAAGAGAGGAAGATGAACGAAGGAGAGGGATGATGATGAACGCAGAAGAGAGGAAGGACGATTACTCCGAAATGAAGATCGTGAATCATTAGTAGGTATTCTGAAAAACAGGAAAAAGACAATGAGATACCTTCATTTATTTGAAGATTTGAAAACTACTCGAGTGAGTGAAGGGAAAGTACAGGAATTTATTCAGGAAGAATCTCAAAAAGTATTTCAGGAAACAAGAAAGGATTGGAAAAAGCAATCGATAAGAAGATTGAGGTGGTTGAAAGGACATTTGAAGAGGGGTTTGAAGGAATCGGAAGAAAATTTAAAGAGGAGCTTGAAAGAGTCAGAAGGAAATTTCAAATGAAGCTTGAAGGAGTCGATAAAAAGTTTCAAGAGGTTTACCGAGAACTTCATAAAGAATCACGGGAGCCAAAAAGGATTACTATGAAAAAATGCAAATCGAAAACAATATCTTTCCCTTCAAGCAGTAGTTTTATTAAAACTCCCACCTTCGATGGTGAATCTTCATGCTTTCGAAAAACCGGGTGGAAAAATGATCAGAAAGCAACAGCCCTCATACTGGCACTACTAGAATAGTCCTCCGAAATTCTGCAAAATATTCCAGTCAATAGACAGAAGGATCATGAAGCAGTCGTATCAGTGTTGGGGATCAGGTATGGTCAACAAGTCTACCAAGCTCAACGGAAGGTGAGAACTCAAGGTCCACCCGAGAGTCTGCAGGAGTTTGGGGCTGAAGTCGGAAGGTTGGTAAGACTCGCTTATCCAGAAGCACTTGATAATTTCACCCACTGGATTAGTGTCCGTAGTTTCATCGACGAGGTTGGTGACACGGAGCTGTAGCAGTTGTTGAGGATGGCACGTCATGAAAAGTGAATGAAGTCATCATTTATGCCCTATATTTGCTACCAAAAATGCTACGCGACAACAACGAAAACTTCTGGTGAGGGCAATCAATGAAAAGGAAGACAAAGGAACAGATGTACTCATGGTAGGTTTTGAAGAACTTTTTAAGAAATATTTAATGAATGGAACTGCACCCAAGGCAAGAGGATGGCATAAAAGTTATAACTGCGGCAGAGAGGGACATTCAAGACGGGACTGTCAATCTCATTCAACATCCAACGATAAAGAGACATTTGACCAGCGCACCGTGGCGTTCCCAAAGGAGAAGGGCTTGTTTATACTGGACACGGATGCATCCAGACATGGAATAGGAGCAGTACTTTCTCAGGTGCAGGAAGAAGAAGAATTCGTTATTAGATATTTTAGTAAGTCCCTGAGAACATCAGAAAGAAATCACTGCGTCACTAGAAAAGAACTCCTCGCAATGGTGAAAGCGGTGGATCACTACAACTCCTTTTTATATGGTGGTGAATTTTTGATCAAGTCAGACCACTCAGCACTTCGGTGGCTTTTCAACTTCAAAACTCCAGAAGGACAAATAGCCAGGTGGATCAAAAAGTTATAAACTTACGATTTTGAAATTCAACATCGGAAAAAAAAGAGTCACGGAAACTTAGATAGCTTCTCAAGAAGACCGTGCCTGACATCCGGATGCAAATTTTGTCAACACCAGGACAAGGATACCCAGCTACCAGAAGAACTTCCCACCAGACGGTAAGGTAGCGGGCAGACTACTTTATGGATACCTCTGATAGGCTTCCCCACCTCCCGCCGCTTCGGATTCCCTCTGACCCAGAGGGTAATAACCTATAAAGGTCCGTTGTCCAGGGAAACGGAATGGAAAAATGGGGAATCACATGATGATGTAGTACGGTCATTAACAACCTCTGAGGGTGACAAGTAGGGTGCTAATGCCGACTGAACGCCTCCCCCCACCCCTTTTGACCTTGAGACGTCACACGACCTTGAATGACGTCGCCTTACCTTGAATGTCGTACACGTAGTATGAGCTTGAATGCGGTGTTTGACCTTGAGTGTGGGGTTTGACCTTGACGTTCGACACTTCGACTACCTTGAGCTTGCTCCATGGCATTGA
>NW_019296695.1:0-11642 GCF_000500325.1 Leptinotarsa decemlineata | reverse complement strand
AATATTTCTCAGAGAGATTCCTGCAAAATAATTTTTAAAAGATATAAACTTTTAACTCTAGTGTGTATATATATTTTTGAGTTATGCGTCTATGTGTTTACGAACAAAACCAATTTCACCCTGGATAGTGATATCCATAATTTTGATACACGTCAAAAGGGAATTATATACACTAATACACTAATATAAACAACGAAGAGGAGCGGGCCAAGAACAGATCCCCGGGAAACTCCACTTGTGACTTGTCTGTGCGAAGAAAAAAATGACCAATTTGACCGTGAAAGTTCTATCTGTCATGTAATTTTCAATCCATAGGTTTAGTTGGCCTCGAATACCGTGTGTGTCAAGTTTGTGCATTAGCCTCCTCACTGGGACCCTGTCGACTGTCGACAGCCTTGGCAATGTCAAGATAAACAATATCTGTCGGTAATTGCGTTTTTTGTTAAAAATTCTGACATGTCTTCTATGATGATGGATTCCATTACTCTTAAAGGTACGAATAAAAGACTAATGGGCCTGTAGTTTAATTGGATTGAGTTTATCGCGTTTTTTGAAAATAGCGGTGACAGATGCCTTCTTCCAAACCCGTGGGATGCGAGATTTTGCGCAAGAGATTGACATTATTGTTGACAACGGAGAGCAAACTTTTTGAGAAAAAGAGGCTCATTCCATCCAGATGAATCCGATTCAATGTTCAATACATTATTTTTATTTTTTTTCGAAGCAAACGTCACATTATTCAGATTATCACGTAGTCGTTCTGCTATAATTTTCGGTAATTGGTCATCTGGAGGCACAACCGTGAAGGAGCTTATGAAAGAATCCGCCAAAATTTCTGCTGATTCGATGTCTGTAGGTTTTTGTAGGAGCGGAATGCTTACTCTGGTGTTCAGGTTGGATCATATGAACTTGTACAGTTTTTTATTGTTTTCAGAGTCTGCAAGAGATTCTTCGAATAATATGTCAAGACATCAATATGTCTTGACACAATAATGTCGCTGGAATTGCAAAGGATGCTTGAACTTCTCTGTTCAAGGACTATTTCATTTAGAGAACGGTGTTTATGTGGAATGAACTTCCTGAGAAAGTTTTTCCAAATGAATTGAATCCAGCGATTCAAATCCTGTACTGCTGGTGTTTTGTCCTTGAAAACAAATCCCAGTCCCTTTTGCATTAAGTTTGAAAATGATAAAGTTACCTAGAACAGGCGTGTCGGTTAAGTTTTAATGGGCTATGAATATTTTTTT
Organism: Leptinotarsa decemlineata; assembly: GCF_000500325.1. Classification (NCBI taxonomy): domain Eukaryota; kingdom Metazoa; phylum Arthropoda; class Insecta; order Coleoptera; family Chrysomelidae; genus Leptinotarsa; species Leptinotarsa decemlineata. The sequence goes on along the minus strand of NW_019296695.1, from coordinate 10,395 downwards.
TTGGTTTTGAAAGATGAAAGATCTACATATCAGTCACATTCACATACTGATGAAATTCCATCGGATTTAATGTAACCATAAAAGTTATCAATATAGACAGAGGATGATAACGGTTCCATTATAGCACCTTGAGGGGCGCTGTGCAATATCAGTATTATTGAATTATATTCGATAGCTAATTGTACAAATTTTCTAGTAGAAGAAAATCTTTCCAGACCCTTCTTGTTTGTCAATCAATATAACCTCGTTGAATTCGACGGAGTGTTTATCTATAGATCGGTTTTGACTAACTACACTGCCTTTCTCACCCTCCGTCTGGGAATGGAGTAGTTTTAATTATAATGAAGTGGTAACAACTCAATCTTGAAATCAAAATGCCTGATACTGAAGAAGCACTTTTTGAAATCAATTCAATCTGATGACTTCCGTGAGCTGCCGAAATTTTCACCAAAAGCAACTAATTACTTGGCTAATGTCACAGCTAATAATGGTTATAATTCAGAATTTTGTACATATTGCGAAATGGTGACAAATTTTTGTGCTGAAAATTATATTGTTGAAAAACACCCGATTGGTGATATCGAATATACTTCATAACTATCCACAAAGTTGATCTAGTTCAAGTAATAGAGAATTTCTACGATATGAAGCATGAGTGACAACATCGATAGAGTATTAATTTATACCAACCGTAAGAAGCAAGGAATTCTCGTGTCGTGACATTCTTTCCTGCTAGTAATTGTACTCACTACAAAGATACAATTCAACGTGTCATTTCTTCGACGGAATAATTCAACGTTCACGGTTGAATTCCTGTCCATAACGTCCATTTTTTGTTCTCAACCGAAGATATCTACAAGGTCGCGCTATATTGGAAAAAGAGATCAAACTACAATAAATATAGATGCTGATGGAAAGTTATCACTTATTTTTGCAAATGATGATAATTATTCATATCAACATCGTCACTGCTAAAAACACACTAAAAATCTTCATTACCTAGCCAATGTTGTGGGTTAAATAAATTTTGTTCAGACAAGTTCCTGAAATTAACCTCATTTTTAATACTAGAATTCAAGACATTTATTTTGATATTCCTCAAAACAACTTAAAGACCCAAATGGTCACCAAGAACCAAGTCTATAACATTCTCTGTATAATCTATAGAATAATTTGTTAGAAAATAAACCCTTTTGGATTTTGTTACTTTTCCATTCTTATCTCTAAAAATTCGAGTGGGTTGAAAGTTTGACATTTCAAGCCAAAACTATCCATGAAGTCAGTTAATGAAGATTTATCACTCGAGTCAGTTAAATAATCAATATTGAGATCGCCACTAAGGATAACATAGTCAAAACGATGTGTGCAATAGTTCATTATTGTAAACAATTTCTTCATGAATAACTTCAAATCGCCATCAGGTGATCTATACATGTGTGTTTGAAGGTGATTGACAATGTTTCATGATGAATTTCACTAATTCGGACTTCCATTGTCTACTATAAAAAATGATTTGAAATCCCTGAAACAACTAAAAAAGAACAATTCAAAATGAGAAAATAATAATTATATTAATCTCCCTCTGAAAACCAATGNAATTTGATCGTTTTAGTGCAAGAGAGTTCAAGATTATCAGCATTTATAAAAGTTCATGTTTGGTAAAAAAAATATCGAAATTAATTTATATCTTCTAAACGGTAATAGATAGGTATAGGGAAATATTATATGAATTTGTTGACAAAGTGATAATGAATCATAATATGATATTATATATGGGGTGATCCATTTGAAAAATCAAAGAAGCCGCTACTTAATAGTAGAAGCGACAATGCCGCTTCGTCTAAAATATTTTAGGCGTGTAGGTTATATTGACTTATGCATATTGTGAAATTTTCAGGTTAATCCGTTGAATAATTTGCCAGAAACGGCTAATTAACGCTCATCATGAAAAGCCCTGTATACAGTGTACATCTATATTGTCGTCGAGGTTTCCCTAAACCGTGATCACGCAAGAAAATAAATCGCTACAGTTGGTGGAAAATATTTTTAACATTCACTATTGAACACTTTTTTTCGTATTTTCCAGTCATCAGATTTTGATTCAAGAATTATTAAATAATCCCTTTTGATGATTTGTTGCTTCCATATTTGTCTCTAGAACGAATGTTTTAAAATGTGGCCGCCTGTATAACTGTTGACCTGATTTTTATTTTTCCTGTAAATCATTGTTTCAAACGTTATTCAGGGAGGCTCGTTTTCAACTCAAATAATTTGTAGCTCCCGAACCATAAGCTTCAAACCATATGTTTTATAATTTGTTGAAATCTGCTCATCTTGGAGCATGCGAAACAATATAGGGTGATCCATTTGAAAAGTAACATCAAATGTAAATATGTTGAAATGTGTCCCCCTGTATACTACTGTTTTTTTCCTGAAAATCATCGTACCAAAACTAGAGTGGCACTATATATGTGTTTGTGGATCTCTATTGCGTTTTATTTCTTAGGCCCCGGGCTTTTAAGCCCATGTTGATATACGACATCTGGACCTCTATAATCATGTTTCTCCTGGGGATATTAACCCGGCTTAATCTTTTCCAATTCAGCGTCCTTAGAAATGCTCAGATTTTTTGAAAATACTGTATTTTTCACACATCTCCATGAATCAGTTGAAATATTTTCTGCATTCGGATGCAAAACAAAAAAAAACCCAATAACAACGCAGTTCAGAGCCGGCCACAAAAAATAAATAAAATTAGCAGAACAATGTTGCATATAAAGAAATTTCAGAAGCGCAATCCCAGCTCAGCGGATGTCCAGGACTTGGACTGACAACCTCTTGATTTATTTCAATTAATGGAAATATTCACCTGCGTTTATGTCGACTAGTTTTTGCTCTGCGACCAACGAAGGCATTAAACCAGAAAAATGCTGCTTTGCTATGAATGCAGAGCAAATGCGCGATCGCTACTGTATAATCCGCTGTTTTGTATGCTTCGAAATTAGAATGAAACCACCATAAGTTTTATGTTTTTCTGCATTTCAGTCACAGGCTTTTTACGCTGGAAATAGATAAATTGTGGATAGAGAAATATACGGGGTGGAATCAGATGTAAGGAGTTTGTCAGACAAGTGAAAATAACGGTGGCCGGCACATACTGGGTGGCGAAAACTCAATTGCAAGCTATCTCGATAACTCGGTACAAGATACGACACAAATAAATATTTTTATCAATTGCTTGACCCAGGCAATCAGCATGGCTACGGATCGTTCAGATTATTTGATATTGTGTGGAGATTTTGTAGATTTTCTCAAGTCACCAGACAAAGATACAAAACTTCTTGAAGATATTTTTGATTGTTACCTTTTAGAAAACCACTATATGGGCCCAACTAGAATTTTTACTTATAGCAATGGTCATAGTAGTTCTACTTGTATCGACTATATGGTCACTACCCTACCTAATGATACTTTCAAATATAAATTGATTCAGCCAAATGTAGCTGACCACTTCGGTAATTTTTTATAACAGACTGCCACTTTTTATAAAGAGGTTGAATTCTGCAAATTTGTTCAGCAAGAAAGTTGAAAAAACTTATTACTGGACAAATATTACTACAGTCTTAAGGAGTATGTAGAGGGTTCTTTCACAGAAGAATAATAAGATATAGAATCGTTCTAATTTTTCACTTGCTGTTTTGCTTTAGATTCAGTGTTCTGACTGGCGATTTTATCGTTTTACAGCACACTTGTCTCGTCATTCCACTTGGAATGACGTGCAACGACGTTGAGCTTGGAGTGTCACAGGGGTCAGTGCTTGGACCATTTCTTTTCTTGTTGTATGCAAATGATTTGTCAAAATATTTGAAAGATTTCCACCTTAACTTGTTTGCGGATGATACCACTATCACAGTTACAGGGGAAATATTGATGTACTGTATAGTAAGAGATTAGTAACGGAGTAAAATTTTTAAAGACTCACTTAGATGAAACCTTATCATGGGATCAACAAATAAAAGATGTCTGCAACAAACTAAATAAGACATTCTTTGATTTAAGGCAAATGAAATCATGCATGGACACAGCAGGTCTGCTAGAAATCTATTTTGCCATGGCATATTCACATATATCGCTCAATATCATAGCATGGGGTTGCAGTAATGAATTCATCGGTGTATTCGTAGCACAAAGGCGCATAGTTAGACTAATTTTCAGCATTGAACACCGAGGCAGCTATAAATCAGTATTTGTTAGTGGAAAATTATGATCGTCTCCCTGCATATACATTTTTAAACGTATAGGATTTGCTAGATCCAACATCCATGAACTAGAAACAAATGCAACAGTGCACAGTTATAACACACGTCATGGTGGTGTTTTGCGCATTCCAAGTCAAAACACAACGAAATATAAAAAGTCACCTTTGTATAATGCCATAAATCTGTATAATAAATTACCAGAGCATATAATCGTGTTATCACTACACTTACTGAAGAGATTGACATTGTATGACTCATAGAATCATACCTTTCAAATAGGTATCAGGCAGTTTCGTCTAATGATGTTACATCAAATTTTGAACCTGTTGAGCACGGTGTTCCACAAGGTTCAATAGTTGGGCGCCTGCTCTTTGTTATTTATGTTGATGACATATGTAATTTCCTGTCTCCCCATAAGTCCATTCTCTATGCAGATGACACAATTTCAATATATAGCGATCGATCATCATCTAACATTCCACAAGTAATAGAAGAAGTTGAAAATCAAGCCGACACTTGGTTTCTAGCATATAAATTGAAGTTGAATAGTGACAAAACTCAAAATCTTGAATTCACCACTGTAGGTTCAGCTAACAAAAGTGTTACTCTCTACAGTACTTTATCTTGACATCAACATACAGATCTTCAGCTACGGTGTTGTTCTTTAGGGGAACTCTCCTGGTTCGATGAGAATATTCAAACTACAGAAAAAAACTGTAGGAAAGCTGGCAAGTGCAGGTTTCCGGGAGCACGTTGGACCATTATTAAAAAAATTGCATCTCATGCCGTTGCCAACATTATAAAGACGCTACTGGAAATCTGCTAGAGAAACAGACTTCACGAGAAGAACTGACAAGGTAAGAACATGCCGTTATCGATTGACCAGATTAAAGATGAATTCTGTTGATTACAATATCTTCAATTCTCTGATAAATAACTTAAAAGAGCTTAGACCAAATTCAAAAGAGCCATCAAGGAAATGATACTCAACCAATGTTTCTAATCAGTCGCGGAAAATTACGATCATTTTTGGACAGTTCACGTCAGCTATGTCAGCTATGTACTGTAGTAGTTTGTGAATATTTATTTGTTTATATATGTACTAGTACTATGTTGCTGTATCGCTGCTGTTCCATGTTTTGACAGAATCAGAATCAACGAACTTAGTCGTGCGCAGCGTTATAGAACAGAGCTTTCAAAAAAGTGTTTCACAGCACCATCTAGTGGCGAGTTACAGAAAGTTTATCACTTACCAACCCACCAACCAACCAACGAACATCTATTTTTATATAGTAGATGTAGGCAATCCCTGCGTTGCTTAATAATTTTACTTGTTTACAATTTACTTCTTTGTTTTATGTGTTTATTCAAGAATGCATATACACCTGACTTGCTATAAACATGAAAATGTAGTTAATAAATTATTCTATTCTATTATATTTTTTACAACGACATGCTATGGAGTTTGATTTTACTCATTATGATGTGATGATCGAAATGGGGACAATCGAGGAGATTAACTAAATCACCGCATCAGAGTTCATCAACCCTTTTGTAGTGAAATAAAAACACCTGTAAACAATGAGGAGGAATGGATCTGCTATTAATCAACACCAAGAAGCGTTTCTCGGAATTCAATAACAAGATTCTTCCAAATAGGTAAGCCGGCAGAACATTTAAGGAGATAAGAACTCCTACGTCTTTGATCGATGCATCCGTTAGCTTCGGATTCGCGTTTCTGCGCGATCCTGCTAACTGAAGGAAGTCCTTATTTATGGATTATTTGAACTTTGCCTAACGTAGATCGACGAGAACACGTATGCCTCTTATAAGGATGTGTCACTGAGAAAAACACTGGCTTGTATAGTAAATAGACACACCGCGTGTTGTTTGTAAATGAGCTGCTGGTATATATAAAATGCCGGAAAATGCATGGAACGAGAAGGGAACTATGGGCAAGTGGAACGAAATGTAAGCTGCAATTGCTTCTACTTGAATTTGAGTAAAATCTGCGAAGCACAATTGAAAGAGTACCTAAAACTAATACATGTTATTACATCCAACAATTAAAAGAATAATAGCGTTTCTGCTTCAAGTAAATTATGACTGAACCTCTTCAGGTCTTTGATATCTTTCAGTAGTGAGGTGTATGCTTTGATTGCTTGGTAGTTTGTGCCTTTCTGATAATAAGTTGATTTATGGTAAGTGACAGATAGCTCATTTCGATGTCTAGTGTCGAGGTTCCCATTGGTAGAATATTGATCAGCATTTCTAGGAAACAGATGTGGATATTTCTTTACAAAGTTCACAAGGCCCAGGAAATACAGTGAAGACACTGTCAAGATGTCTAGTTCAGAAAAGTATGTCCTACATGAAGTATTACGACTCAATCCTAGTGACTTGATACTTGGTCCCGTAGATATCGTATAACTCCGCAGATGAAGTTCAGCCTACTATTCAAGATGTTTATGTGTGAATCCCAGCTGAGGGTTGGATCTAGTGTAACGCCTAGCAATTTTATATGATCTGATATTGGAATCGATTTGCAGTTAAGTTTCAAGTGGGGATTCTTCAAAGTTATTTCTTTTACTGAATGTTATTAGTCCCGTTTTTCCAACATACAACTCAAGCGTGTTCCCTTCACACTACATGCTCATGCTTTGTGCGACAGTTGAAGCTTTTGTTGAGAGCTCCAACATCTTATTTCCTATAACAACAACCGATGTGTCATCAGCAAACTGATATATACTATTTCAATGCATGAGACATATCATTCACATATAAAAGAAGAGTAGGGGTCTAAGAATTGACCCTTGGGGCACCCCTTGCATGATATTAGCTCTGCTAAACAGGTATTCGTCCTGTTCATCCATGATAGCTACAACTTGCGAACGATCTGATAGATAAGACTCAATGAGCTTATGACTTACACTTTTATAGTTTACTGAGTCGAAAGCTTTCGAGATATCAAAGTACAAGCCTACAAAGAGTGTCTCCTATCCACACTTTCAGTGATATGTTTGATTGAATTGAAAATTGAGCATTTAAAATATTCTTTTGGTCCATAAATAGTAGCAGTCTCATATAAACTACACGTTCAAAGATCTTAGAAGGTGACGGAAGAAGTGATATTGGCCTATAATTATTTATCTCATCTCTACAACCTTTTTTGAAGACAGGCACAACTTTGACAGTTTTTAGGTCATCAGGAAAAACCCCTGATGACAAGCTCTCATTGATAACATTCACTAAAGGATCACATATACATATATTCTGCAATTTGTTTGAGAATAACCTAATTAGCTATACAAAAACGCTTTTCTCGATTCAGTTTGCACTACAAACATTTATTATGGAATATACCTATAGTCCGTTCATAATTTGTTGATAGCTCACTGCAAGTTTGACCCTCATTAGAGAACTGAAATACAGAGAGGACAGCTAATATGATATAATAACAAAAAACCAAACTAAAACTGGCAGTTTAAGATGTTTTCGACTAACCCACCTTGTATCTGAAGAAATACAATACAGCTATAAAACTTTTAATCCGATTATGTAGGTATTTTGAGTGGAAATGAGTGACCAGTGTCGTAGAGTATATGATNTAGAAGGTGACAGAAGAATGATATTGGCCTATAATTATTTATCTCATCTCTACAACCTTTTTTGAAGACAGGCACAACTTTGGCAGATTTTAGGTCATCAGGAAAAACCTCTAATGACAAGCTCTCATTGATAACATTCACTAAAGGATCACATATACATATATTCTGCAATTTGTTTGAGAATAACCTAATTACCTATACAAAAACGCTTTCCTCGATCCAGTTTGCACTACAAACATTTATTATGGAATATACCTAGTTATTCCTATATTTTCTTCTTATTTTTCTTCTTCAAATCAATTCAAATTGATAACATTCGAATGAAATATAACCTCGCTTTATGGTGATGCAACTAAAGCAATCAGCTGCAGTGAAAATGCTAATTGTAATGATATCGATAATTGTCAATGTTAATGAATTTATCGCAGATATGCACCATAAATAAATATTGAAAATTAATTACATAACTCGTCGATTTGACTATAAGTGCTCTACACCCATCGACAAATTTGTCATCTAGTGTGATATATCGCAGAGATTAAATATAAAATACGGCCAGGATTGGCTTTTGAAATATGTGATGTTTGTTCTCCAGTTACATTATGAAGATGTATCGTAAATTGAGCACTGCAAGCACTACAGGAAAATTCCCAAGACGCCCTAAAAGCGGTGCCTATGTGGAAGTAGTTTGAATTTGTTGTGATTATATTCCATCAAGCTCTGTAATTACCGAATCAACTCAAATGATGCAACCTCATTGATGTTTTGTGAATAACTTTTCGATTTGTGATCGTATTAGACTTCTTTTTAAAAGTTTCATCAATAAAATAATCACTATCATTCAAAAAGTAACCGAATTTGTTACTTGTGCCTCAACCTTTTTCCTGTTCCACTTTCAACTTATCCACAATGAAAATTTCACGTTATTACTGAAATCAATACTTCGAAACATAATTTCTATATTCGTAATAAAAGAGTCGATTCATGAACCCACTATCAAATGTGCCTTTTTCGGTATATAAATACAACGTACCAAAAATAATGAGTCAGAAGTAAAGGAACTGACTGTATTGATTAGGTATAATTGGCCAATTGTCATGTCATTCATAATTGCGACTTGTGACTCTTGTTAGTGCTCGCAAAGCATATGTCATGGATAAGGGCAAATTGATTTCATTAGGAATAACGCCCTTATATTATTTCCAGGGGCGCCGAATAAGTACACGGACAGCGTTTTGGACGCACAGAAATTTCACAAAAAATCATCTTGCAGTCATTTCAGTATCTGCCTAATTTGAACATGATTAGACTCACGTATGGAGAAGAAGTCTTAAAGGAGAAAAATACGAATAAAACTTCAATAATTATTATTCTCAAAGGTGTTTAATCTAGAACGCCCGAAAATTCTACACCAAATAGATCAAAGCTACTGCCATTATTACTAGGTATCTTCCAAGGCTCTGTTTTCCTTTAGATTTTGTCTTATAATTATAATTAAAATATATNTTTCAGTTTTTTGTTTAATAAATTTGTTATTTTCGGTTGATCTTATTAATTTTTTTGATTATTTTTTCAGGGTTTCCAAATTAATTTATATTATATTGGACAATGGAAGTCCGCACTGATGAAATACACTTTTATTTATTTAGTTATTATTCGTATTGGAAATTTTTTTCTAATCACTTCATAGGCATTGAGAAAAATCATTAAAAATAATAATAAGAACGGAGTATGATATAAAATCAATCAATGCTTGAACATATGACAATATTCATATAATATCTAATGTTCTTCACATGCTGAGCCCCTGCAAAAAATCAACAGCTACGCCCTCATCGTTCATTGAGAAGCATTTAATAAAATTAACCAGTTTTGTATCGAGGGTATATCAGAATGTTTACATAATCATGAGAATGGTGGTTTTATCTTTTTATCTAATTTAAATGACCCGTTTAACTGAATTCTACGAAATCCCCAGCTTCATAATTTTACGCACACTCGAGAAATTGAATTAACAATTAGGATAGACTAACATAAATTAACGCATATGTCAATTTTGCCAGCATTTGACTGTATGAGATGGAAGTCAATATTTCAAGATCTTCACAAGGGCATCATTGATGAAGTCACCTTGATTTCTTCAAGATAGAAATTTGAGCCTGGCGTTTTCGCCAAAATTCTTGAAGCAGTGCAGAAATTGGAAATATACAAGGTTTGTTGAAAAAATATGGTGAATTTACATTTTTTTCGAAAAATATTATTCGGATAGCTCCGGAAAATCCTACATAGGTGAAACTTAGGGGCCGCCGAGCACAAGAAACACACACAGTGAGAAAAAACCAGCAAATCAGGAATAGCGAAGCATCTTTGGACCCATCAACATAACATCGAGTGGTTTCAAGCTGAGATCATACGCAGGGAGGAACACTGGTTTAGGAGGAAATTCAAAGAAGTCGCATTTATGTTGTCCAACAACGTATTCAGGAAAGCTAACGTAGAGATACGTAACATATGGAAACCCATAATCA
>NW_019296693.1:0-10150 GCF_000500325.1 Leptinotarsa decemlineata | reverse complement strand
ACACAGTAGGTTGAATGGACTGACGCCTATCAGAAAACAACTACTCCCCTGGATAATACCACGAAGGACGTTGGATTATATCCGACAGGCGTCAGTGCAGGAATCTTCACAGAACGGGTAAGTGTGCCCGTTCCAAAATTGAAGGTCGACTCTTTCAGTTGTACTGCCAATTGCATATGCAGGAAATGTCCTGTGAAGATTCCTGCACTGACGCCTGTCGAATATAATTCAACCTACCATTCAACCTACTGTGTAGGTATATTCGAGACTGGCTTGAACGTTTAAAGTTCATTTCTTTAGATTTACTGAAATGTTCGAAATTCACTAAGATCATATTGATGAAGTGTAATTACCTGATTATTTTCTATTGGAAATTTTTGACTTTGAATTATTGAATAACAGTTCAATTATTCGAAAAAAAAATTTAAGGGGTGTATCATCTAGTCTCATTTAATCTTCCGCACCAAATAATTTATCAAAATCTTCACAAGTTTTAAAATACAAATTTAATTTTTACAACTGACAAAAGTTTGTCCTTCGTAGACGTTTTGTAATGACGTTTTTTCAATAGCTGTATTGAGAATGTTAAACCCAATATTTGTTGAATATTCCCTTACAACGACTCCGGTTCCTTTCAGTAGCTTTTTCTTGTCATGAATTTGCTATTTGCCTCATTCTATAGGTTCCAAGTCTCATAAAAATTTCTTTTGTTTCACCTCAGATTTCTGATTTTTTTCAACTCTGTAGCATAATTTTACATCCGTACTACTTATTTCAATTGCCATTTTCATATTGAAAAGTTTGATTATGCCTTCCTTTTCTCCATCAGTTTCCTTGTAATGGTAGGTTGTTTTTCTTTATGCCTTGTTCCATATTGTCAAGTTTTTTGTGTATCACAGAATTTTTCTTGTGATACCCCCAAGATAATAATATGGTTTTCATAGTGTTGTTTCACCTCTTTTATTTCCGTTTTTAGTTTGCTGACTTTTTCTTCCATCATTGAGAGTTTTATTTCGATGAATAACTTGACCGCATCGGCTACACTATCAGTAATTGTTTTTATATATGTTTGGTCTCTCAGGAACTTCCACATGAATAATCTCACCACCTAGGACAATCCCGCTGACCTAGCAGTACCACCACCCTGTTCCAGATGCTGACAAGACAGTTCTCACAGGAGCACACATTTCCGAAGCTTCGCATCCAGAATCAGTCAGATTTCATTCCTCAAAATAACAACACGTATAATTTGATATATTTTATATTTCTATTTTCAAGTTTTGTAACAATAAAAGTATTTTTAAAAAGTAAGTTTAGTGCCGTCGATAGTTAATTGACGCAGTCGACAGTAGGATTGTCAAAATTACGCGTAGCATACTAGTGATTTTCGTTTCAACGATTAATTGGCAATCGAACCTTTGTGAACAGAACAAGTTGGTGTTGAAAGCAGAGCGGCTCCTAGAACCCAGTCAATCGAGGACCTGCAGAAAACTCTGTACCGAAGCTGTTTTCGAGAAGAAGAAGTTCATCTTCCCCTTCTGCAAAGAAGAAACACTTGGTGAAGACAAAATCGCTGAACAGACTCCTTATAGTGGTTAAGAAAGCGATGGCCAAAATCTTGCTTTTGTTGTGAGTAGGTACTCTGATTTTATGACGCTTGAAAATATTTTTCAATCATTGTCATCAGCTGACTCAGACAATTCTATTTCCAACCCGAATCCAAGAACCAATCGAGTTTTTGTAAACCCCTTTTCAAATCGAACTAATGTAATTTCTCAATCAATTCCAATCAATAGTGATAATACATCTTATAACCAAAACTCAAAATTGAATATGTCAAACTCTTAAGAAATGGCAAATGTTTTCAAACCGGAATATTTAAATTGCGTTCCACAATTCGATGGGAACCCAAATGAACTTAATAGGTATTTGAGTACTTGTGATAGGTTAATTACTCATTTTCATGATACCGAGAATCCAAACTCTTTCCAAAATACATATATATTGAATTAGTTAGTTAATATTCAAAATATCACAACTTGGAGAATATTGAAAGACACAGTGTATAGGAATTTTTCGGATCAATGCAATGAAGCATGTTTGAATACAGACATGGTTATGATGAAACAATACCCGGCTGAAAAACCTCAACAATTTTTTTATCGAATTTCTCATTCTTAATAACTTGTTATACAAATTGTAAAATGTAAAGTGAGCAATATGTTCGTTAAAAAATAAACACACGAAGTGGGTCCATCGGCAAGAACACTGTCAGCGCTATTTCTCCGGTGGGCACTCCAGGCGCGGCCCAGCCATGATGTGCGGTAGGAATATAAGGTCCGGCGTCAGGACAATGCAATGGCGTTCATGCATATGTAACTCCACCCTCCTTAAAGACGAACCTAGGGTTGGTTTGGTAGGCTAGGTGCGGCGGCTCCTAAGATAATCCCTCGTTGTGGAGCCAGATGGTAAGGATAGCAGAGGCGGTAGTAGGCGCCGGCTATTATGATAATGCATACTGGGTTGCAAATAAGGATGGATGATAGCCCAAAGTGGAAAGGTATCATCCAAAACATGATATGTAGGTAGCCGAAAATTTTTCTGGGAATGAATAGTGGCTATAAGATGGGATATCTCGCTCAAATGTAAGCTTTTCAGCTGAATAGGAATAAGGAAGTTGGAGTAAGGTAAAAGATTGGAGTGTTTCTTCTTCGTGGTGGAACAACTCGATTTGGACTTGAAGAGGACTTCCAGGCTGCAGAGAGTGATGCACTTCAATAGAACAATTCTCGGTTAGTGTATAGTTGTAGGTGATGTGAGTAGAACAATATCAGGTGCAACCTGATGTGTGAGGACTGTTTCCATGACACCTGGATATAGAGTACAATTTGATGCTTTATTGTTGGATATTATGTTCTGAATACATCCGCTTCCTAGTTGTAGGTTGCCTGAATAAAAGTAGACATTCTCCAGGAGATCACATGGTAAATCCAGGAATTGAAGCCGTCCAGTTTTCTCGTTTAGGAGCAGGTAAGGTTTATCGGGTATAATTATTTGATTTTGAATAGGAATTAGAAATATAAAATAGGTATGAAAGTTATTGGTTTAGTATTGGAAAATGTAGCAAAAATACAATTTTTTCATTTAAAAATATCAATTGAATTCTTAAAAATGCATAATAACTATGTTGGTTTTGAAATTGAGGTAATTGGTCCAAAGGATATAAAGTATTAATGGTATTTTCGAAATGGGTGAATTTGGTTGTAGAATGTATAGAATTATTATAATGTAATGTTGCATACTTCAATAAATTCTGTAAAGATTCTTCAGGTGTTTGATTTTTTTGAGTTCGAATTTGTTCTAAAAGGGTAGAATGAAATCATTCAATGTATGAGTTAGAATTTGGGTTTCTTGGAGTTGTATAATGAAGTTCAATTCTATGAAGTTTGCAAAATTCTTGAAAAGTTTTATTATTGAATTCTGATCCGCCATCATAAGTGATCATGTGGGGAATTCCGTAGTGGGAAATAAATGACATATTTATTCCATTTATAGATGGAATTTGATATCCATGTCCAAATTTGGAAAAAGTGTCTAATATTGTTAAAAATTTCTCTTTTGCAATAGGCAATGTGTCAAAATGAATTTTTTCAAAAGGTTTGGATCCTATAGGTATTGCTTGAAATTGTAGATTCGGTGGTGATCTGTCATATTCGTTTTTCTGGCAAATATTGCAATTGTTAATAAAATTTGTTACGTCTTGTGTTAAATTGGGCCAATAGTAATTTTTCCTAATCGATTCAATAGTGGTTTGAATACCTCTATGACCAGTTTTGTATATATGATGATATTGAATTTTATCCGGTCTATCCTTTTCTTTGACATCGGTTAAAAGAGGGGAACACAATATTATTTTTGAAGTTAATGTATCAATTTTATTCTGCATAAATGTAATAAATATTTTTTTGTGATCTTTGTCATGAAAATACAGGAAATATGTTCCTGATATCGTAAGATTGAGTAAAAGTTCTTCAATATCTTTCTCAAGATATTTTTTTCGTAAAGTTATATGAAAGCGTTTATTGCCAAAAATATTTTTTTGTGAACATAGTATTGCTTTACAGGAATCGACGATTTTCATGACCTTTTGTTTTTTATGGAAGTTCAGGGGTTTGTCAGAGTAGGGAAGTGTCAGTAATGGGGCTTCTTGAGCTGAATGTATTGTGGTAGTACATTCCGGAATGTAACAGTTGCATTTACTGGTGTCTGATTGGAATATATTTCATGACTTCCAATCGTGAGATCGTAGGCTGAATACTCACTAGGTGAACATTGATGAACCTTAATGGAAATATTATCTCGATATAATATTCCTTGTTGAATACTCCAGTCAAATCCCATGATTTTCAAATCCTTGAAACTCATTATACCGTCAAATAATCTATGAAAATCGAATAATGTAAACGAAATCTATTGTCTTGAATGAAATTCTGTAAAGGCTGGTGAAATTGCAACATATTTCGTGTGCTTTTCTCCACAAGATGTTTTAAGAGAGTCCGGTTTAATGACTATATATATTCCGGNTATCCGTATCAGAGTCTGAATTATTTAAAATAATTCTTAATTGATTCTATTACTTGTTGCAAGATCTTTTAGGTTACCAAACATAAATAAAATATAATGAGAAAATTATATTATACACATATAAAATGAAATGGAGAAAAGGAATGTTGAAGGAAATGAGAAAAAAATGGCGTACGTTCTAGTTTCGGATGTTTTTCAATTTGGTCTTAACTGCTACGGTGTGGTTTTTGTCCTTAACTGCTAAAGGTGTCTTCAAGATATTCGTTCCTGAAGGCTCCTGTTCCAACTGTTTCAGAAATCCAGTAATCACTTTCCAAGGGTTTGGCACGATAACTCTGTTTTTCTGAAGGCTAGCTAATCTCGGATTATCCACAAGTCCTTTCTTGATATGAGAATAATCCTCGCCGACTGCGCCAGTTATGTTTTGAATCTCGCAATAGTTTGGTCCGGAGATTCATACATGTGATTAATGATGAAAAACCTCTGATGAATCGAAGAAGTACCAAGTCACACAGAAATAAATGAATTCACTTTGATAACTCTGTTTCAACTAATGATCTTTATTTCCGAAAGTTTATAGTAACAACAATATCAAAAGTATAGTTCGCACCAATTAATACCTCATCTCATTCTTAATAACGATTTATACAAATTGTAAAATGTAAAGTCAGCAATATGTTCGTCGTCGTCGTTCCTGTAGATAGACACACGAAGTGGGTCCATCGGCAGGAACACTGTCAGCGCTATTTCTCCGGTGGGCACTCCAGGCGCGGCCCAGCTATGATGTGCGGTAGGAATATAAGGTTCGGCGTCAGGACAATGCAATGGCGTTCATGCATATGTAACTCAGAAACGAATGATGTCGAATATTATTCACATGATATGTTGATACGCCTTGTATACGTTCCTCTCTAACTGACAAAAAAACGAACGGTCGAACGGACAAACGAATTTGCCCCTCTGTATATATTATAAACAAAAATGTTCTCAATCTAAGATGCTCTGTATAATAAAACACAGTTTCATGACAGGAAGTGCTCTGAAGTATACGTACCCTTGTCATGTACCTACTTTATACATGAAAATCCGACGTAACAGAATTTGACATAAACTCTCTCAATCACACTTTGAATGTCTTATGGAATTTCATTTTTCTCTAGGTCTAAAGAAATTTCGTTTCTGGTTCCTGTCATAAACGGCATACTGCTTTTCAGTTACACGTTATTACTATTTTAAAAACGTATTTCGAAACAGTAAGTCACTTCTTATATGCTTGAAAAATTTAGAAAATATATGTAGCGATGAAAAAACGGTTTTTCGAAGCGATTGAATTATCCAAAATGGCCGTTCAAACGTATTGAAAGTTTGTTAAATTTTTCATGTTTTTTTCTGGGAAAAAATTGAAGCTTTATCGCATTATATTTCAAATGTTTTTTGAAGGGTTTGTTCGTGTCAAATCTGCATTATTTTCCGTGACGTGTTATAATGCAAATCATATGGGTTATTGCAAGAAATAGGAGCCAAAAATCACTATCACCATCAACAATTCGCAATTACTTTACGGTGGTGTCGAAACTAAAGATCAACAAAAACTTTTTTATGACGTCATAAAACAAAAATGTGTTGAGCGAAGAGGTGGACTGACGTAAGTGCACCACGTGACTGGGTGATCTTATTGGCTCACCGCCTAGCTAGCTGGGTGACAGTTTGAAGACACCACGTGATATTTTGGTGAACTCTGGTTGGCTGCGTGGTCTGTCTGGTCTAGCGAACTGAAACACAACTTGACTGGTGTGATGACGTCACTTTCTACCTGAAGTGCAGCAATACCTACTTTAAACAATCACGATGATTCCCGGAAATTGAAGAATTGGTTGGCAAATTTGCAAATTTGTGGCATTCACTCCATTCTAACAAAAATTAAATTTTAAAATATACACCTTTCAATAAAAAAATACGAGATTATGAAGATGCAAAGTTTTGTTTTATTTTGTTTCTCGGGGAGAAAGTGTGATTTTATTCTCTTTCTCACTCTGACCCAAACTCAAAAGAGAGTCTCACAAGTAGTACAACTTCGTTTAGTTTTTCGATCTGGATTTGATTCACTCTTTTTCCCGCCTTGTCGGCACCCACGTGCGACATTGAATCCAAGAACTCTTTGTCCGGTCAGCACAGTTCCAAACGATTTGACTGTGTTGACCCTCGGGCACTTTATAACCCTAGAACTCTTGAATTCTTCCGATAAAGATTTTTCTCATTTTATCTCATCTCAAAATAGATAGATTGAACAGATGGCAAATTCTTCAAAGATTGAATTAGGATTTTTGCCATAGACGGTTAAAATAATACTTGTTAACTATATATCAACGACATTAATGGACTAATTCACCTCCTAATGTTTCTGTTGCAAGTGAGACAGTGATAACAGATGAAAACATTCATCCATCAAAACGGCCATTTAGTCGAATTACAGTTATTCACCCTGAAACTCACTCTCCCGCTCTGACCCCAACTCAAAAGACAGTCTCAACACACGAGTAGTCTAACAACACTATTAAGTTTTTCGCTCTGGATTTAATCCACTCTTTTATTTCACATTTTTGCCCACTTCGTCGACACCCACGAAGGAATAATGAACCAAACGGATACCATCAGAGGCGCAGTTATAACTGCGAGAATAAAATCAGTTCCTGGATTACATCAACAGGGATGAGGATTAAAAAGTAGGAAATCACAGACAAACCATTCCTTACATTCTTGGCACCTTTGACTCTTTGGCAGCTGGACTTGGAATGGGTCTCGAAATCCCAGAAGGTCACTATTCTACAGAAAACTTACCATAATATTAACTTCATGTTACCTGGTATAAAAAAACTCCATAGCTAAATCATTCCAGTGGCGGTCGTCTGGTGGTACAACTGATTTGAAGGCACATGGACTTATTTTTGCCCAAGGCTCACAAGATGACACCACGCCATATTGCCCCCTTCCTATTTCTTTGATCTGTTTGGGCATGCCATATTTAATAAGATCACAAAGAGATGTACTCTCCAATGTTAACCTAGCAAAACGAGGAGCGTGTTTTTTGCGTATTGCTATTCTTTGTTCTTCCGTTTGTTCCAATTGACCTAATAACTGATGATCCAAAGAACGTATAGCAATTTGAAAAGCTTCATGTGATGATCTGATATGTTCTTTGAACTGGAAAAAAAAATATATGTCAAAATCTGAAAGAATAAGATGAGATGAAATGAAGAGCTCTATTCAAATTAAGAAAATCAAGATTTGACATTATGTAAAAAATTTCCAAAAAGTACATTACGGTGTGTTAGTGTTAATGTGATTGATATTTGAATTTGATCCTTTATTACAAAAAAACAACACCCAATAACAGATAAGTAGTTAGTTTAAGCCGATTTCAGAACCTCCCCCCCACCACTTTTAACCTTGAAATGACCTCTACGTCACACGAAGTAGTGAAGGTGACTTTGAGGAGTTGTTATGAGTTTGACCTTCAGCAACCTTGACCTACGTCATACGGCAACGCAGACAAGGTGACTTTGAGGTGGTGGTTTGAGTTTAACCTTGAATGACCTTCATTCTTTCCCTATATTTTTGACAAGGTGACTTTGACTTCAAATGAATTCGAGCTAGTTTTGCATCACACGATCTAACGTAACCAAGGTGACTTTGAACGATTGTTTCGAGTTTGACCTTGAACGACCTTGATCAACGTTACATAACGCAGGCAAGGTGACTTTGAGGCATTGTTTTGGGTTTGACTTTGATTGACCTTCATTAACTACCAATATTTTCAACAAGGTGACTTCGACTCTGAATGAACTCGAGCCAGTTACGGGGCTTTCTTGAAGTTTTGAACATACACGACACAACGTGGCCAAGGTGACTTTGAGGGAATGTTTTGTGTCTGACCTTGAATGACCTCCAACTACGTCACGCGATAGAGGCAATATTATTTTGGAGTAGTGTTTTCAAACACGACTTTCATTGATACAAGTTGTTATTTAGAATATTCGACTTTGAACGACTTTCAGCCAAATCGACGAAGAGGCTTTTGGAGTGCGTTTTCAGTTTGACTTTAAGTGACCTTCTGCAATGTCATGTGCCTTTGCTGAGGTAAATTCGAGGGCGCTCGTGTATTCTCCTTCCCTCCCCCACTTTTTGAATGAACATATAAAAGAGGTGCCACTCATTCAGAGGAGTTAGTTTGATATCGCCCGTATTGAATATATCTACAAATATGTTTCACTATGATAGGTGTGGTAAAAGTTTCAGCCGTAAAGATAACATGCGTCGTCATCAAATGCAGTCCTGCAGGCTGGATAATGATGCAGGTCCTCCAGCAAAACGGCCCAGAGTGGATTCTGCCCAACAAAGTGCAGTTCAGGAATTGTGCAACTATTGTAATAGAATGGTGCCTGTGAATAGGATGAATTCACACCTCAAAACATTGGAGCATAGAACAAATTCCTGTACTTCCAGTTTTCTCGTTTAGGAGCAGGTAAGGTTTATCGGGTATAATTATTTGATTTTGAATAGGAATTAGAAATATAAAATAGGTATGAAAGTTATGGTTTCAGTATTGGAAAATGTAGCAAAAATACAATTTTCTCATTTAAAAATATCAATTGGATTCCTAAAAATGCATAATAACTATGTTGGTTTTGAAATTGAGGTAATTGGTCCAAAGGATATAAAGTATTAATGGTATGGATCAACATATACAAGTTGTCAAGTGAGAGAAATGTGGAGTGGACTTTATTCATATATGCAAAGGTAATTTTTTTTCGCCATCATTATCATCTAAAGTACCGAATAACCATTTACTCGCTGTACCAATAAAATTGAACAATCCTTCTTTATGAATTTTATGTGAAACGATTATTTTGAGAAAACTCTCTGAATGTGAATGTATTGTTCTGGCTTGATGAATGAGTATACCAAGAGAGCAGGATTCATTGATCGATTGAATTTGGGCATCAAAAGTGTTATGAATATGAAATAGTTCAGTTACATTGAGAAAACTAACAAAAGTGTGTTTTGAATCAATTATTCTTAATTGCTGCAGTTCTAAAGGTATGAGGGAGTTCGTAAGTATTTAAATGGAACAGTTATTAAGTGTGATAGGAATGAGAGAAGTAGAAGTTTCATACTACTAAAAAAAAGGGGGATGAAACGTTATTTTTTCACTTTTCGTTTTTTGATTCCATGTTTGATTCCAGTTTTCATTTTATGGCTCGTATTTTTGTATATCTATTTGCCAATTTATCCCTCGTTTGTTCTTTAAGATAAAGTTGATCATTTTCTGAAAATAAGCGAGACATGTCTCGTTTATTGTTAATTTTTTCAAGTTGACTTGTTTTCTGTTTGTCTAGGTTTTGTTTCAACGATTTATGAGTCTGTTCAAGTTTTTGTTGATGATCATTAACGTATTTGCTAATTACATCTTTTTCTTCCAGATCGAATGGATCTTTGGAACCAAGATGACCAGTTACAATTTCGAAAGGTGTAAATTTGGTTGTAGAATGAACAGAATTATTATAAT
>NW_019296691.1:0-11989 GCF_000500325.1 Leptinotarsa decemlineata | reverse complement strand
TTTTCTCGCCCTAATAATCTACCATATTCTGATTATCACTATTTTCATCTTCATTCGAGATATAATTAGTCTTACTTATATAGTAATAATATCTGCAGCTTGGGACTCTTGAGGCCAACTTTTAAAATGTTTGTAAAATATCTGCGATAAATATATTTGCTTATTAGGAAAAGTCGCCTGAATGCTAAAGTTTACAAAACATCAACTTCCCCATCTCTCTTTGAAATAAAAGGAGCATTTCTGTTTCTGATCCAAACATTCAAATTTCCAAAAACATTGAAAACATCAAAAATCAAATAATATGTTTGTAGCAAGTCATTTACAATCGAAATGAGTCATAAATATTGGACAATACAAACATTTTGAATATTAGACAACACAAATATTTTAAAAATTATCTAAAATATCCTTCAGTCAGAAAAATATACAAAATATCGACAGTAAGCTTGACCAACCTACAAATGAAAAAAGAAGAAGAAATAGCAAATGACTAATGTCAAAATTAGGTTGTCGAAATATGTTATAAATATTCATTGACTGAGTAAAAACAGAATTTCAGAAGATAGTTGTCACTGTTTTTTAAAACTTGGATCTAAGTACTAAGAACTTTAAACTCAAGGGTAAGACGATTATACAAAGTATAGTCCAGGCTTATTTTTTGAGATTTTGTTATGAATAGATGTCGGCAATGTTATCTGTATTTAGGGTGACTGATGATTATTATATCCCTTTTTTGAATCTTAAAAATATCAGCAGCTCCCACAGAATTTCCCCAAAGAACTACACTATAACTAATCGGAGAGTGAAAAGGGGAAAAATAGGTTGTTTTTAGAGTATGGTACTAGTTACTGATTAGTGTGACAGTTCTAAGTCAGGTTACTGCCTAAGTAATTCTCAATAATTTTAACTCTTTCAAGTCATTATTCACAGTACGCGCAGAAAAATGCAAATTTTGGGTTTTATTCGTATTTAATTTAAGATTATTCATTATTCATTGTGAACCAATTTTCTGCCATATCATTCACTTCATTAGAGAGTTCATTCTTGTGACTCCTTGCGGTGACGTCAGGAAACAAAACCAATTTATAAGGCTGCGTGAAGTTAGATATCATTTTTATATATAATGAATAGCAATAGCTCCAGTACTGATTCTTGGAACATCCCATGTTTTACAAGTTCATATTGAGATACTAGCCCACATGTATTTATTTTCACATTTAATTAACCTACAACTTATGTATCCAACACAAAGGTGATTGATGATGGATTTTACAGAATGAATATTCAGGAAAATAGAATTAGTAGCAGTTCTGATACACGAAGGAGCAAACACTAGATCTCGATGGTCGTTCATTATTCAAATGTGTTCGATGTAAACGTTTATTCATGAGTATTACACCATATAATGTATGTTCCTTTTTTGGCTTTATTTTTCGAAGGATTCGAAAATAAATTGCACCGAAAGGCGATTAGAATTTTGTAATTGGCTAATAAGAAGACCTGATTTTCCTGTTTTCCTGGAAAATGTAATTTGGACAGATGAAAGCACTTTTACGAATTGTGGGATATTCAACCAAAATAACAAACACATTTGGAGCATAAACAACCTCAGGCAGTTCCGAGAAATTCGAACTTAAGTGCGATTTAGTATTAACGTGTGTAACGTGTAGGAACGTGACAGGAATTTACAAAGATAGAATTTTGGGTCCTCATTCATTTGACGGAATTGTGAAGGGACAAATCTATCACCAGTATTGAATGTCGAATTTCGACGACTATTTGGATGATCTACCTTTGGCTAACTATAACAGCATATGGTTTCAACATGATGATGCTCCACCGTACACTACTAGACGAGTAACTAAATACCTGACTGAAAGGTTTGGTGATAAATGGACATGGAATGATGGACCAGTGAGGTGGCCAGCAAGGTCTCCAGATTTAAGTGTTATGGATACATTCTTTGGGGTACACTGAAAAATAGAGTTTATGTTCAGAGGGCATATCAAACTATTGAGGACCTTCAACACAGCATTGTTGGAGATTTCGGAAGATTGAGGAGGAGGGAAATTAATCGTGTAGTGAATGATATCGAAGGACACAGTCGTGTTATCATGAACAAGGCCAGCATTTTGAGCATTTTTATTGAAAAGGACACAATATCTAATTTACCTCATACTCACCTCATTTATCAAATTTTGAATGATGATTCTGTCTCCATATGTTTTCATTGGCTTTTCAAACGAACCAAACTTGGTGAAATTTTGATCCAATAACTTGATGGATGAAGATTGAGTTAAAGTTTTAGTTAATTATTGTTATTTGTTCAAAGTTCTGTTTTCATTGAAAAGGACACATAGTTCGATGTGGTTGTTGTCTTCGGAATACAAATTTAAATACATTTCCGATGTCCCAACACTGTTTCTATTGTATTTGTAATACATTTGTATCATATCTCTTTTTTCAGCATTCCTGAAAGCCATTTTTCGCCAAATATTCATCAACAATAACAATAAGAAAATACCACTGAGTGTAACAAATTGGAAGTCAAAGCCTATTATGATAAGAATACATTTTTTTCAATATCTCTAATTTTCGGGAACGAATAATAACTTATGTACATCACTGAAAAGGTAAAATCTGGTTCTATTCAAAACAGAAAGAATCCAATGAAGCACCCATAAGAAAAAATAAAGTTGATGGTGCTTCTTGTGCTCGGCAATGCGAACATCCGGTAACACTATCCGTAGCAGCCTCACGAAAACCAGGCCCTCAAACGCGGACTGCGATTCCAAGAATTGCATTTACCGGATACCCTGTGAGTGCGGAAAATCCTATATTGGTGAAANATTAAATGTGCATAATCAACTAGAAAATCACCAAAACAACTTTTGGACCGCGAATTATTGTTCATTCATGCCTCAATTCTTTTAATTCCTAATTTGGATATTCAATGATTTTTGAAAAAAAAATGTTACGCAAGCTAGAGTACCTGTCTTACTTGCCCACTAACTTAACAACAAATCGGAAACTGTAGGTGGACTACTTAATTTTACTGCAGTATTTGAGATGCCTACTGGAAAAAAACACTATGGAAATGAAATCATGTAAAAGAACAATTTGTTCAGGCCAGTATCAAATCCTTACAATGTAGGTCAATGGACTGACACCTATCAGAAAACAACTACTCCCCTGGCTAATACCACGAGGGCGTTGGATTATATCCGACAGGTGTCAGTGCATGATTCTTCACTGAAGTTCTCAATGCATATGCAGTTGGCGATACAACTGCTGCATTAGATTTTCAATTATTGGAACACACTTGCAGACCGGTTTCGGGCTGTTTGGCCATTCGTCAGTGCAAATATGCCCACTGACTATATGTGAGAAGTTTTCTTTCCTTATACGAGCAATTGGGCGAATTTCGGATATGCAGTTGGTTACCTCGTTCACAGGCAAATGGGGCGATGACAAACCTGTTGTTGTTGTCAGCTTCTGCTTAGTTCGAGGCATGACACTCTGAAAGAATTCGATTTTCAATGATCGGAAATCATCGACTTTATGTTGATGATAGACACTACCTTGCACTGACACCTGTCGGATATAATCCAACAGCCTTCGTGGTATTTGCTAGGGCACAGTATTTCTGTATACAGTAGTTTCACTCAGCGTCGGTCCCTTTGATGTCGGTGTCCAGGAGTTTCATTTTTTATAATGATGACGTATTTGACACTAATGACATTTCTCCCTACTACAATCTCAACCAAAGCGTGTATNAGTATATTTTGTCACATCCGATCCCATGAATTTTTAAAATCTACTTGAAACATAGTTCATCATTGTCGAAATGATCTGGGTTACTTGAATATTACACAAATGCATAATTATCATTTGTACAATTTTCTTAAGTGCCCAACATGGTTTTCATCGACTGTATTTTTTTGAGCAGTTTATATGAATATTTGTTATGTTGAGCAGTGTTTAAACGCTTTGATTGCGTGCCTGTCTTGAACTCGTCGTTTGCGCAGACCTGAGACTGCAACTCCTGGGTCTGCGTGTAGAAAATTCAAACCAAAAATCACCCGAAGTGGGATTACTGTATATAGTATACTGTGGCTAGGGGAGTAGTTGTTTTCTGAAAGGTGTCAGTTTATTGACCTACAGTGTAAGGATTTGAGACTGGCCTGAACAAATTGTTCTTTCAGATGATTTGATTTATAGCCAGTTTTTAAGTATGCCCACTGACTATATGTGAGAACTATAGAAATGATTAGGAATACCTGTTGCTGAGAGCAAGCGAGACTGCCGCCTCTGTAATTCCAAGGTTACGTTCAGCAAACAGTTCGATGTTAAACCATTATCGAGTTAGTATTTTTCGGGTGGTGTGATGTGCATATGTAGTGTTTCTCGGCAGGAAATTTAAATATATCTATATCAAAAAGTTTACAGTGCGTACAGAATGTGGGCGAGGCGAATGAATTTTACTGTTTTCAATGCTATCAAAACAGGTAATCATTTATTATTACTGGTTGCTGTATCTAAATGCATGTCACTATTACAAACGAATTCAAATTCAGTAGTGTTTACTATACGTTAATTGTGATGATAATTAAATTGCAGAATTCATTATCATATTGTTTATTGAGATATTCAAAAAACTCAATAATAATGTACAATGTATGCCATTTAAAAAAGATCACGAAGGGCACTTCTCTGATATGTGTCACAATGTATAGTAGAAGTATTCAAAAAACAACGTTTATTGTCCAAACAGGCACTAGACCCAATTACAGACACAGTATCCAATTTTGAGTTGAGTATAGGAAATATACAGGTGGTAAATTTTCGTTTTGAGGGCAACCAGCGATTTTGAAAAAATTTTTGAGTGTACTTACGTATTTTGATGCGTAGATTACGAATTCGAAAGAAAAAAGCGGCGCTCTCCCTTATTTACAAAGTTACGGCCCTTCAAAGTTCAGAAAAGGGCGATTTTTCAGCCTTCTTTTACACAAAATAAACTATTTAAAAACACAAGGATTTATCCACTAGGTCACCTTTACACCTTATTTCTCCTTCTTTGACACTTTTCACTCCAATAATCAACATTTTTCTTATGAAAAACTTAATTTGAAAACGAATGCTTTTCCTGGTGACATTCTTCTATTTCTAGGTTACTTACTAGTGACATTTCAGAAAAAAGCTGTTGGTATTTGCCGCCCCTACTATTTAAAATTCGTAATACACCACCAAAAACCAATTTACCATCTAAAGAATGAATGTAAAAACCATTTGAATTACTTTAAGAATATTGACTGCATCAGTCGTACCAACCATGCCATTAACCTTAAAAACGTAAAATAGATATGTAGCCAAAAAGCAGCTCCGTACATTTTTTTATATTTTTATTGGAAAAGTGTTGATTATTTCAGTGAAAAGTGTTTTCACATCACTTTAAAAACAATCCTATATGTGATTTGTATAGTATTTATTCTGACATATTATTCATTTCTCGATTTTTCTTCACTTCCATATTATTTATGACATGCCATATGTACTACCTGTACCTGAAATGTTTAGTGAATATTCTATTTCATTCATCGTCTGCCATAACCCATTAGTAATATTTATAATCAATGGAAAACTGTATTGAAACTCACAATATTTGCTAACTAATGAACCTTTAGTATTGATATTGTTCAAAATATTATCTCCAAATAAACTAAGATCTTTTTCTATCCAGGTATACAAGGAGGTGGATGTGGCCAGAAATCAATTCGTTTGAGACCAGCACTTGTTTTTCAAGAACGTCACGTCGAAATCTTCCTGGACATTTTCAGACAAGTTATGCAAGAGATACAGTAGAAAAACTGCCTCCAATAATGTAACCTAAATCCACTCTGTCTTCCATTGTGATGTCTTCCATCTGTCTTCAATAGAGATAATAATAATGAATGTTGGAAAGTATCAACTAAAAAAAAGACATGTACGAATACTAGAATAAGTTATGATTATTAAAAGAAATAATAAAGGACTATTCAGAAGTTTAATAAACAATCTCTTGATGAAGTCGTCTAATTGCCATTTTTTTGAATCTTAAATATGACAAATGAAAAAGATCAAGTTCTGAAAAGTATGTATTGAAATTTTTTTGAGCCTACAACTTATTGCCATCGAGCCATAGTTAGTCTTGTGGAATCACAGCCCAAATGAAAAAATACGATTGCTTCTCAAGGATCTTGAGTTAACAGAAAGGCAAAGGTCATCTAAAATAGCTGAACAATTGTAGTGGAAGTTTATTATTTTATGAAGAAATAGAACCATTGCAAGTTTACGTCTGTCCTCAAGTGATAATAAATCTAATACAGATAGCCTCATTTGCGAGGTAAATCCAAAGTAGGGTAGGCCAAGTTTCTAAATTATATATTTAGAAAAGCGATTTTGCACTTTTTCAAGCCTCTCTTTATGACAAGAATAAAGAGGACACCAAATTACACTATTATATTCCAAAATACTCCGAACCAGTGAAAAGTATAATGACTTTATGGCATCATATTTTGTAATATGCCGGGTATTCCTTCTGATGAATTCGAGCATTCTGAATGCTTTATTACAGATATTATTGATATGATCAATGAAGCTTAGATCTTTATCGAAAGTAATTCCCAAATCGCATAAGCTTGAAGAGTTACATCATTAATGAAGTAGTTTCCAATGACAGGCTGTGCCTTATTCTATAAAATCTCAACAAATTACATTTCTTAACGTTAACTTTCAAACAAGTAGGTACAAAAGCTATCCAGATCATTCTGAATACATTCAATATCATTGGTAGATTGCACTGTTTTGAAAAACTTAAGGTCGTCTGCATACAGAGAGATATCAGTGTTTAAACACTGATTTAACATCATTAATAAAGAGTAGAAATAATATAGGCCCAATGTGCGAACCTTGTGGAACCCCTGAAGTTACATGAATTGTTTCTGACACACTGTCAGCTATCCTCACATTCTGCAATCTACCGGAAAAGTAGGATTCAATGAATTTCAAGTATCTACCCATTACTCCAAGATTATTAAGTTTTAAAATCAATAGTTCATGACAAACTGAATCGAAGGCTTTAGCAAGGTCCGTGTAGATAACATCAATTTGGAACCCTTGCTCAAGCTTATTCGTGATGAAGTTTTGATAGACAGCCAAATTGGTGGCAGTAGACCTTCTTTCGTAGAATCCATGTTGTTCATCTATTATGACGTGCTTGAAATTATTGAATATTCCATCTGTAATTGAAGATTCAAATACTTTGGGAATACAAGAAATCTGAATATCATTTCTGTTTCTACTTTTGAATACTGGAGAAAGGAAAGATTTTTTCCAAACACCTGGAAAAATCCCTGTATCAAATGATCTTTGAAAAAGTATTTTAAGGGGATGTGATAAACTGTGACAGCAATTCCTGAACAATATTGACGGAATTCCGTCAGGCGCCCTTTGAGACATCTAGGTTTTTCAATTTATTTTCAATTACCACTTCACTGAAGGTGAAGAAAAATAACGTGTTAATATCGTAATTGGTATGAACTGGTACATAATTTTGAACAGGTGAATGAATCGAAAAGCAAGATTTGAAATGTACCGCAAAAGCATCGGCAATAGTTTTAGGGGTGTCAAAGTTCAACCCATTATATGTCATGCCAGTAGGTAACCCTTTATCTTTCCTCAATGAATTGAAAAATGACCAAAAATATTTGATGTTAGTAGGGATCATATTTTCTATATTAGATAGATATAGCATGTAACATTTATCTATATAATACTTGGTTTCCTTGCGCAACTTGGAGTATTCTTTGTAATCACAATCCAATTTAGTTTTTTTGAATTTCTTGAATAAGGAGCTCTTTTTTATATAAGTTGAATCAGAAAGGAACTGTACCATTTAGTATACTTTGAACTAGTTATATATCGCTGTGGCACAAATCGAGTAAAACCTTCAAATAAAATTTCATAAAAGGATAAAACTGCTAACTCAATTTCCGAATTAATCTTAGAAGACAAATGAATGTCGGTTAAGTAGCTATTTAGCCCTTCGTAATCACCTTTATGAAATAAAAACACTTTTTCTCTATATCTGAACGTAGGCTGTAACATATTCTCAAAATCTAATTCAAGCTGGAGTGGAGGGTGATATGCATCTGCTGGAAAATGATTGAGCAGTGTAGTATCAGAAAGTCTTAAGTCAATTGAAATTTCATCAGCGAAAACTAAGTCCAAAATTTTATCTTTAACATTTTTAACATCATTATATTTGAAGAAATCAAATGAAATGAAGAAATCCTTCCCACATTTCAGAAGTATAACTATTCTCCCTGCGTTTCACAAATAGACATCATAGTCCAGTCATTATAGTAAGTTCACCTCGGAATTCGAGATACCCAGCTGTAAGTCTGTAAATACTTGTATATTGACACCCTAAAAGTTGTCTCAAAACCTACATATGGTAGGGTGTAAGCAACTATTAAATTTCAAGGTCAAAGGTCACAAAAATCGGTTTTTTGCGCTTTTTTGGAAATATCTCAAGACAAGTGTGTTGTCGTCAGCAAAGCATTATTTCGGATTTTTGTTTTTTTCCAATAAGTCGTTGATATACAATAAAAATTGGGTAAGAGACAATATGGATCCTTGTGAAACACCAGCGTTGATGTTGAAATTATTCGAGAGAAGGTTTTTTTCAGTAAGCTGAAGAGCCATATACAAAAATGATCCGACAAGCCGCCATAGCATTGAAGTTTGGTCAGCAAACCCTGATGCCACACACTTTCAAAGGCGTTAGAAATATCAAACGCAACAGCTCTTAACTCTCCATATTTCTCGATTGCGTTATTCCAAATATGGGTGACATACGGTATAAGGTCGCTTGTTGATCTTTGTTTCCGAAATCCATATTGATGTTCGCTCAAGCCTCCCAAATATTCGAGGATGAGGTGGTTTACGGGATTCAGGAATAGATTCCCAGCCTTTGATGAATTTGAAGTAATCCGGAGGCATGGTATTTGAAACTCTATTTATGAAAAGTGATTCAGTTTATTTCATTCTATCTTCCTTCCAAGTTTCATTTTGTAATTCTACCCAAAGTTTTCCTAATTTTGCCATATGCTTTGCTACACTATCTGCTACCAAAAATATTATTAAACAGTCGATCCTGTCTCTATTCTGCTCATTGTTCGAAAACGGTATGTTACTTATTCCACATCTCCTGAGAAATTACACATATTAACTAGAGACTATGATATTTTGGGCATTTTAATCTAGCTCATTATAAACTGCTAACTGTTTACTATAAGCAACTGTCTGGTCCCATGATGCCCCTGGAGCCAATTCTTCAGGTTTCTGAAGCGTACCTTTCACAGCTATCATTGCTTCGCACGTTGAATCTTCAACTGGAACTTTCAGTCGAACCAGTTTCATTGGCCTTCTAACTTATCAATCACGACTTTTGAGATTTCCATTTTCACAGTTTACTTTTTCAACTTAATTCTTGACTAATGCGCAACTGGACCCATAACCTGCTGAGTTTTAGGTCGAACACAGGATTATTCAACAGTAAACAACTTTGATGAAAATAAATATACAAATCTCAGAAAAATAAATTCAAGTAACTTGATGGTGACAACTCTATCAACAATTCTTCATGTCGTTCTTAGTAACTGTCGCCCAAGCGCGACGGATTTCATCAGAAAACCTATTTCGCTTAACATGCAATCTAAAGATCTCAAGGTTCGGAAACTGATATATTTGTCTGCCCGTTTAGTTGAATTTCGATGAGTTAGTATTTGAACTTCCTATTTTTTTACCACTTTTATTGAAGTTCTCTTTTCTTCATTATGATTTCCTACCACGGCTACATCCGTCTATTTAGAGTTAGTATTTCTCATGAGGAACAAGCAGATGGTTTTTTTTATAAACACTATCACAGTCTGGCTGAAATGTTACATTGTATGAGGCACAGAGAAATCTATTTTTTCCCGAAGCCAGGACCTTCACTCCTATTTTTTGGTTTAATTTGACCGGATGAACAAGTTATTTCTGTCTTCAACCGAGGTTCAACTGAATTGACTTTCATCTTAGACAAAGTTGAAGCCCTTCCAATGGAGAGCATAACCGTCTTGTTTGTTATCGTTTATGGATGATACCTCTTCCTCTTCAAAAGTCTCCACACAGTAGAAGGAGACACCTCACTAACAGTCGCGACAGAATAAGTATACTGTTTAGGATTTACTACCACCTCACCAATTATTTGCTCTTGTTGTTCTTCCGGAAAAGAAGGATTAGCTGGGGGCTTTTTGTTATGTACACTACCGGTAGTCGGGAACTTGGATACAAGTTGCCTCAAATATTTTCTATAGATAGGACGATTCGGAAAACGTTCATTGAAAATCCTTTCGGTCTCGTGAAAGTTACGCGTCGCACCATAAATAATAATCGCTTCAATTTTTTCTTCCAATGGACGAGAATTCACCATTATAAAAATTATTGGCGTGGTACCTTTCTATTAGTAAAATCGAGAACTAAATGAGAATATATATATTCTAACTGAACAATGATGTTCATTGTCGTACTGACATTTTGTGACGTTTTTATAAACAAAAAATAACTTAACAAACCTTATCGGGTTGTTGGAATTGCTGTATGGCAGATAAAAAGGAATGTTCCTAGAAATATCGATATTGTGTTTGTCTTCAGGAAATTATTAAATGTTACGCCAATGTGTAGTAGGTGAAGATATTGACTTCATATTCTAGGGTTGTGAAGTATTCTACTATTATTAGTGGTGATTGTCCAACTTCCATACGGGTAAATTTTATTAGCCGTTCACAAAAATTACCTCATGAAAATCAGTCCAATTCAATTTATTTCAAATAATAAGAGGGTGATCTGAGAAGTTTGTGACCTCAACATGACGAGACCAGCTCTCGTAAATGAGAGCTAGTGAATTTCGTTGACAGGTAATCACCAAAGTTTCAGCTATTTTGGACCCGTAGTTGACAGACACACAGACAGACAGTTTTATTGAACATAAAATCACCAATTCACATCGGGTTAACAGGTCATAAAAATTAAAAATACCATCGAAAAGTAACATAGCAACAGTGATAATATGTCATGTAGGACAACACATAGGAGTTTAAGTTAGCATGGCATTACAAATAAATAGTAAATGTCGAAAATACAATAATTTTCACAGAATAAAAAAATGTATCAGATCGTCTCAGTTCATATTGCAGAGAGACGAAAACTTCTGAATGTTTTAAAATGTTTTCGTGATCAAAACCCACTTCAGACTATTTTTGAATCTGGCCAGGCTTATTATATTTTTCAAATTGTTTAGTGAAATGTTGAAGTTCTGCATACCAGGGTACGTTCCAAATCATAGTTGATAAAGCTGAAAGTTTCATCACATTTGGGACATAAATATTCACCTCCTTGCGGTATTAGCTGCCATTGTCTCAAGTGCATAAATAAGTCATGCTTATTATCATAAATTTCAACAATATTCATATTGATCAGTACGAATGCAACGAACTATCAAAACTGAATAGCTATTATTTTACTCCATTCAAATTCGCAACTTACGGACATGGCCAACTTCTCAGTTTAGAAATTTCTTTACCCTGCCTGCATATTCTTTATCGGGTTGGCAGAGAAGGAAAATACGTTAGAAATGGAAATATTTGAGAAAACTGATAAATATATGCAGAACAACGTTTTTTCGAAACCGACGTTCCAATACAGAAAAAAATAAACATAAATTGGTAAATAAATGGCTGAAAAAAGAGTAAATTCATCTACGACCATCTGCTAAATTTGCCAGATCACTTGGCAACACTGTTCGAGTGGTAAAGTTTGACAAATTTGACATTTGTTTATGTATCGTTGGGTTTATGATAAAAATATTCGTGTTTTCACGAGTTATCTAATGTTATTCACAAAAAAC
>NW_019296689.1:0-10372 GCF_000500325.1 Leptinotarsa decemlineata | reverse complement strand
AATCCTTCTGGAAGGGTATCTATGAACACCTACAGCCACTCAACTTAGACACTCCAGCCCTAACGCAATTCGAAGCTTTCAACAGAGAGATTCAACAGTCTGAGCTCATTGAATTGCGCAACTCGATAACCCTGGATGACGTTCGAAGAGCCCATGTGGGTTCCACAAAAGCGGAGATTTGTCGATTTCTAGGAATTACAGTCCCATAACATGCTTGAATTCGTTTTATAAGTTGTTTACACGCATCTTATACATATAAATACTCACCGTAGTTGACAGAGTGTTCGAACGGATATATAAGCAGAGAGGGTCGAAGAGATGAGCTTCTGGATGTAGAAAGAACCTGCTCATCGATAGATGTGTAACGCAGGACTCGATACAATATAAGCGTAACCTCTCTATGGCCTGGATCGATCACCGCAAGGCATTTGATGCAACATCGCATGAGCTCATCTTGCATTTATTCAGATGCCTTGCGGTACCTGAGAAAATAGTGAGATGTATTGAATAACTGATACCACTCTGGCGAACTCGTTTCACCATGACATCTGGTTAAGCTAGAGTCCTAGCAGGGTGGGTCATTTTCAGAAGGGGTGTATTTCAGGGCGATTCCGTCAGTCTCCTTCTCTTTTGCATCTCACTATTGCCATTATCCGTTAAGCTCAGAAATACTCGAGGTTAAAACTGTGGCACCCCTGGAAACCGGAGGCACAAGGTCACCCATTTGTTTTATATGTATGATCTGGAGATCCCCATCAGTCCTTGATGGAGGTGGAGAAGTACACGCATGCTATCGGTATAAAATTCGGGATAGACAGATGTGGAATGGTCCATCTCAAAAGAGAACGATGCGGAGAGTACGGAGAGAATGTGCGTCTCGTAGATGGAATCATCCTACACCATCTGTATTCCGGAGAGACGTATATTTACCTCGGGGTGGAACAACGCCACTCACAAGAGGTGACAGCAGTGAAGAACTCTCTCCGCGGCAAGTATGAGCACAAACTTTGACAAATCTGGTCATCGGAACTGTCAGGTAAAATATAGAGATTTTCTTTTCGAACTCTGCAGACTCAATCCAGACGACTCTATGTCAATATGGTTGTTATGATTATTGGAGTCCTTGGTGGAATGATGCCCTCTCTACTCTCGAATCTACTCTAATAGCGATTATTGGAGTCCTACTCTAATTAGCGATTATTGGAGTCCTTGGTGGAATGATGCCCTCTCTACTCTCGAATCTACTCTAATAGCGCCTTGCCGCACTGAGGCAAAAATCTTAGCCAGACAGATGCAGAAGGCTGTCATTCTTGGCTCACTGCGCTTGCTCAGGGCACATGATTCTCGAATCCAATGATCACTCACCACACGGTGTGGGGAGTAGCCGTTGGTTGATAATGCCAGCGCGCCCTCCCGAATGTATCGGGTCTTCGAGGTATAGGACTTGACCAGCGCATACTACGGTAAAAAAAAGAACTCAAGAGAACCTGGACCAATTTCATGACTTTTGTGTTTTAGGATTTGTTTTCTCGGGAATAGGATAAAAGTATTAAAATATGATATTTTATCAATGAAGATAATAATAATAAGAATGATAGAACTCAAGAACGATTGGACCAATGATTANTTCATAGTGTTTCTGAAATCAATACGGAAGAAGTTTTTCAGTTTTTCAGAAAACAACTACTCCCCTGACTAATACCATGAAGGGCGTTGGATTTTATCCGACAGGGGTCAGTGCAGGATTCTTCACTGAAGTTATTTCCGCATATGCTGTTGGCGATACATACGTATAAGAAAATAAATATTTATCTCTTCCAACTACCTACACCGTAGGTTCTGGTAGATAGCTGGATGAACGAGGTATCTTGCATACATATCTGTCGAATATAATACAATATCTAGCGTGGTATTAGCCGGGGAAGTAGTTGTTTTTCAACAGAACTAACGAGTATTCGCAAGTGAAAATCATTTCAGGTTTCGAAATGGAGATACAGTTCTGGCGGCTTCATCACATGAAAACTGGATTATAAGAGTAAGAATTGATTCGTTCGAAAAATTTCATGAAATGTTGTTTTATTCGTTGAGGGGGCACTGTAGGCAATGCTTTCACTTCATCATAGTGACATGGAAGTTCTAAGTAAATAAACATCATACTACTACACTACATAACACGAGGATGGTGCCACAAAAATGGTATGTGCAAAATTATGTGATTGAGTCGGAGCACTACAAAAGTTGGAAGTAGCATAGGGCAGGTTGAACTTACTGGTTCTATTATAACATATGACTCATGCTTTTCTTTATCCGGTTCCAATCCGTCTACGTGATGTGATAGTTCTTCATCCCCGTACAGAAAGTGAGGAAAACTAGCTCCGATTGCAGTATCTAAAAAAAGATTCAGTAAAATTACAGTTCCCAAAATAATGGTATTCTTGCCATAATAACACGGTGACACATCTATCAAACCATTGGGTAATGTAGGTTGACCCTTGTAGCAATCCTTATATTTTGGTGAAGTTCTACTGTATGACAATGGATCCATTACGTACTTATAAGCTGTGACTCCATATTTGTTTACTTCCTCTGAAAAGATTATATCATTGTATTGAATTGTTGTTATTGAAAGAAATACAAGTTTTGATTTTCAGTGAACTTATTTGTTCTATCACTAATTTCCACATAAAACACGAATTTCCGTATCAACTTTAATAACTTAACTAGTTCGGACTTCCATTGTCTACTATATAAAATGATTTGAAATCCCTGAAACAACTAAAAAAGAAGAATTGAAAATGAATATAAATACGCAACATCAAGCGAAAAATGGCCAACTCCCGCCAAAACTGTCATCTCCCAGGGAACCAGTGAAGCGGAAAATCGAAAGCGGGTACTTGAACGACCTATAAATAGTCATCTCTCGGAGGAATCAGTCCAGTCATCAACCGAAGACGATTGTAGATACTAACAATCGAAACGTCGTGAACTAACGTGACTTGAAATCTCTCCATTTTTTATTTTTATTTTCTTTCTTCATTTCTTCATTTTTATTTATTCAATTGTTCTATTTTTACTTATATTTTACTTCACTATTTTTTCATTTCAGGTTTATTTTGGTTAATATAATTGTTATTTTCAGCTATTCATTTTCAATTCCTCTTTTTTAGTTGTTTCAGGGATTTCAAATTATTTTATATAGTAGACAATGGAAGTCCGAACTAGTGAAATTCATAATGAAACATTGTCAATCACCTTCAAACAAACTTTAATAACCTTCCAATTTAAATTTAATTTTGAAATGTAATGTAGTTCATTGTATACTTTGAAGAGAGTTTGAAACTTGATCATATTTTTAGAGAATCAAAAGTCGCACCAATGATTGATCAAGAATATCAAACAAAAAGTTGTAGATTTTTTCGAATTCATTCCATTGCAAATGTTCTACTCATGACAAAATAATAATAAAATTTCACAATGTCGTGTGAAAGAACAAGAAGTGTGAAATGAGGCCGATTTTGACTTACCTCGAAAATTCAATTCGGCCACTTTACAAAGAGTTTTCCTAAAGTATCTGATTGTATCGTTTTTCCTCAAATTCTGAGGATAACTTACACCCTCGGAAGATCCTTGAACTCTGTCTTCACATTTTCCGGCTCTGAATGGCAAAAATTTTGAACCGTCGTAGTTGTCTATTAGAAAAAAATTTCTCTCTTCGAACGTTGGGCCTATGTTGACAGTAACATTATCTGTGTAGTCGGCATAGATCTAAAATTTGAAGAATGAATGGTGTGCAAATTTCATCTCTTCGTTTTTAGAATCATATTATTTTCAAATATAATGTCAAAACATTATAATCTAATTCAAATAATCTCGTTATAAACTTGATATATGAAGCTCTTGGATTCGCGAATTTTTCATCCAAAATTCGAATAGCAATTTACTTCAACAACCCTACTACTGACCGTCGTCATCGTGAGCAGACGTGTGCTCGCTCTATTCCTACTATTCCCAACCCAAAATCTACAATGCCGGAAATTATTTTTCGACAACGTCTAGTCAGGCGAATCCTGAACCAGCTCAAAATCAAAAGGCGTCTGGTCCTGATGAAGTGCCCGTCATCGTACTCAAAAAGTATGCAAATGAACTGGCACCAGTATTTTGCAGACTTTTCAACCTGTCTTGAAAGAAAGGGGTTTTTTCTTCTGTCTTGTAAATTGCTCGCGTTCAGCCTATTCCCAAAAAGGGCAAAAAAATCTTCCAAAAAACTATAGACCAGTCGCTTTGCTACCATCCATCCATCATATCCTCAAATATTTGGAACGCTTCAACATTTTCAGCGATCATCAATATGACTTTAGGAAACAAAGATCAACAGGGGACCTTCTATCGTATGTCACCCATATTTGGAATAACGCAATGGAGAAATATGTAGAATCAAGAGCTGTTGCGCTTGATATTTCTAGTCCTTTGACGGTGTGTGGCAAGATGGACTGCTGGCCAAACTTCGATACTATAGCTTGTCGGATCATTTTTGTGTATGGCTCTTCAGCTTCCTGAAAGAAGTTTCCCTGCAAGTGGCTGTCGATGGATATCTATAGAATACTTTCACTATCAATGCTGGTGTTCCCCAGGGATACATATTGTCTCCAACCCTGTTTTAATTGTATATCAACGACTTATTGAAAAAAAACAAGAATCCAATATATTGCTTTGCTGAAGACAGCACACTTGTCTCCTTATTTCATTTAGATTCCAGGACATCGGCTACGAAGGCACATCTTCACCGGCAGCAGGAGGTTGCATACCTTATCGAGGATGTAGAAGTGATTTCGAATTGGGGTTCAATTCAATGCAACAAAAACTCAGGAATCGGTTTTTTTCAAGAAGATGAATGTATATCCAAACCGGATATAATAATGTCAGGTCAGACAATTCCGCTTTCTGCTTCGATAAGTTTGTTGGGGGTTGAAATGGACACCGATATGTCTTGCCACAATCATGTCGCTGTAATTGCAAAGGCTGCTTCTCAAAAGCTTGAAACACTGTTCGGAACCACAAAACTATACACAACTCAGCAACTTTTGATGCTTTGTAAACCTCAGATCGGATATCGTCGAATGACATTACTGGCTGGATGACGCGCGCGGACGTCCTTCATCCATATACCATTTCGTTCGAAACCAATTAACCCAGTTTGGTGAAAGACATACATTATATCGGAGTGAATTGCGTAGAGCTTTCAGAACTTTCGCCTTCTCCATTAATGGTGCTTGAATTAGCTTTGCTAACTGCCGTTAGCACCGTTTGACTCAATTAGACTCCATACCATTTGCTACATCAACTTCATTGTCTTTCAACTCTGTGAATAATTGATTGCACATTGGTAGCAGAATGAAATATATAGTAAATAACATGGTGAAACATCTTTTGAGCTGCTACCAATTGCGTCTAAATCAGATAGTCCCTTGAAATACCTTGTAGCTGCCCGTTGTAGTGTGTGAGTGTGTCCCATCCGTACCATTAAAATACCGTCATATATTGAGATGACGCAACTACGATACAATACTACAACTACTACGATACAATATTTCTACTTCACTTTCAGTGTGGTAGGGAACTTTATATTCATATCAATGGAAGACCATCAGTCCCCTAACAACCCCATATAACTGAGAGGGGTGATATTTGAACTGGCTAACCCAAGAACCATTGAAGGTTATCCTGAATAAATCTAGTGAAGTCCAATCGTAATGGACCTGTCTGATAATTATTACTTTATTTTCACTTACCCTGGCTAATATTCCAACATTTTTGGTAGGGACTAGCCGTGGTGCTAAATTTTGGGATAAGTCCAAAATTGGGTCACTGGAGTTCCACAAAAAATCTTGTACTGTGGTTTTCACAAATGGATTAGACTGCAACTTTCTCATCATCAAGTTGATGCCAAATTTCACTAGGAAAGGAGCGTCATAAAAATATGACGGAATGAACTGAAAAGCAAATAAAGAAAAATATTTTGAATATTTATATTACATTTCTTTCAGTCTCACCAAAACGGCCATATTTGGCATAATTATTGTTTCGTTCCGAAAGTCAATAGGATTCATCTCTGGTAAGTATATAGGAGTTCGGTTAGCCGTATAGGTAAAGGTACCATTATCGTTGAAAACAGGAAATGTGTGAATCAGTTTTTCTCTGCAAATAAACATGGTAGAAGATGTGATGATATATATTTCCTTTCTTATAGTGATAAGAGCATCTGAGTCAATAATGAATAAAATATATGATCCTATGATGCAACTGATGATTTCAAAGAAACAATGCAGAGGAAGAAGCAAGAAAAACTAGATCTTTTATTTCAAAAAGTGTTATTTAAAAAGTAAGCTCGGTTTTGGGATCCATATATGAAAAATGGTGACTTGCTGAAGTCACTTTCATTCAATAATCTAGCAAAATCAGACAAAGCATTTCCCTTGAGACCATTCAGTTGTTGCGGCAACATTTGGAATTTCAAGTTTGATATGATCGGCAATCAAATTACACTTCTCTTATGGCAGGTTTTCCTTAGATGTCGATCTTCAGATTCACTAGCATGTGAATATGTTGGTGAGGGATTGTAGGTGATTTCATGTGAATCCAGTGGTTTTTGTGAATTCAGTGAAAATAAAGCAGTACCGACCAGACACACGCGCTGTCTCTTCAAAAAATGAAGTGAATTTTTATTTTTGTCAAAACAAATATTAATTGACCAATTTATATTTTGCCTCCTCAGATATAAGGCACTTGTG
This sequence comes from Leptinotarsa decemlineata, assembly GCF_000500325.1. NCBI lineage: Eukaryota > Metazoa > Arthropoda > Insecta > Coleoptera > Chrysomelidae > Leptinotarsa > Leptinotarsa decemlineata. The sequence goes on along the minus strand of NW_019296689.1, from coordinate 3,584 downwards.
CTTGTGTTTTTTTCCAAACCTCGAAGGAGTTCTGACATGCACTTCTTGGTATCTCCTTGGTTTTTATCTATTTAATCGTCGCAAAAAGTCGTTCTTTCATGAGTTTTGGAAACAGAAAAAAGTCGCAGGTGGCAAAATCAGGTGAACACGGTGGTTGAAGCATGATTACGGTGTTGTTTTTGGCCAAGAAATCATGAAAAAGCACTCTGATGAGTGAGCAGATGCATGTATCATTATTTTACAATACCAGATAGTTTCATCGTATTGCTTCTCGATGGACATTGGGCTTTTCCATTGGACATTGGTTTCAATGTCACAACTATATTGGTACATATGATTCGTCAGCAGTTATGACCCTTTTAAACAAATGTTGATCGCCATTGACGTCATTTAACAACCATAATGCTTAGACTCTACTTTTGCCCGTAGTAAACCATCAGCAATTGAGAATGTGTACCGTTCTCAAATTTTTCAGAAGATAGCACTGCGAATGAAGCGCTGATTTAAGACTTGAACAATGTACTTTCCACTCGAAATGTTCAGCAATGCTGTCAGTTTTCACATTAAACAATGGCAGTTATCAACATAGGATATGAATTTTTTACGTAATTTGTCTATTGAATTGTTTTGAACAAATAGAGAAATTCAATATTTTTTGAAACACGCTTCGTGGTATTAGCCAGGGGAGTAGTTGTTTTCTGATAGGCGTCAGTCCATTCAGCCTACTGTGTAGGTATATCCAAAACTGGCTTGAACGTTCAAAGTTAGATTTGTTTACTGCCAGTGTTCAAGCATAGCCCACTGACTAATAAGAAAGATAGTAAAATTGATTTTTCCAATACTCAAACTCTCCATATTAACACATTTGAAAACTCCATTATTGTTCTGAATTCACCAGAAATAAACCAATTAACAGAACACAAGATCAGGCAAATATAATAGTTTTCCATCAAACATTACACTTTATTCGAATTTTGAAAACAATAAACATCAAAGTAAACAAAATGTGAGTCATGAAGAGTTATTCAAATTGTTTTTTCCATTTGTGAACAAACTATTCAATTAGGAACTGACAATTTATCGGTATTAGTACGTATTACGTATCTATTTTGAATATGAAGCCAACCAATTTTGCTAGTGAAACATCAGGAAAAAACGACGGCAATCAGGCCCGGCAAATGATACTTCTCAAATAACATATGAATCACTGGTTGAAAAACTTTTTAAGGGAAACAATATTATCAGTGCCTATGGATCACATACCCAATTTATGAATTCTATGTCAATAGATTCGAAAAGCATACAATGCCGTTTTTAAGGAATCTGAAAGTCTTCCGTGTTGAAATTTCTTCACTTCAATGTATGAGGAACTACCAAAGGAAGGAATAATAAAAGCCAATTGAAAATTAACGTTTTACAAATCCAGAGACATATTTTGCGAAAACATCTGCGTACGAAACTATAGCATGTGAATTATTCATAATCATTCAAATTTTTTACATATCCTTGTCACGTATCATAAATTTCAAGCGGTATGCACTAACAATAATAATAGAAATTATCATTGTATTACCTGTACGTGATGGGTCCTATTTCCTTGACTTTAATTTTACTGTCAGTACCATTCATAAATTCTTCAGAATTGGTGACATTAAAAATATATAGTTTGAAAATAACTTCATCAGGAGGGTTTAACCACCATTCATATGGGGGCAGACCTACAACAAAAACTATATATTAGGAAATAATAAAAATTCCGCTAAACATTACTGACTGCACTCAAATATATCAAGTTATACAACAAAAAGGAAATCGATATGAATCATGGATAATCCAAGATAATGATTAAACAATTTCCACATTATGACGTCGAGTGAAATTGAGTAAAATCCATAGTGGGAAAATTGTTGAATTGTTATAACGTGTTATTAATTTTTAAGTGACGGGTCAGTTATTCACAATTAAAGGATTACTGCTTTCTGATCAAAATTACCCTCATTAAAATATTTAGAGCGCAGCACTGCCTCAGTCATTTTTTGTAATCGAGATTTTTTTCGAGTTATTATATTATACTGACGCGATTGTTATTGAAACAATTTGTTGGATTCTCTTTTTCAATAATGTGGCGAATGCGCAGGGAAAGTCGATCCTCGATTAGTTTCTGAGATTTTTGAAGATTTTTTGACGATATGAGGCTTCTATGATTTGAGAGTGATCTCTTCTCAATACATAATAGTCATTGCAAAGATGGATCCCTGTCACAACTCATTCAAAACAGTTACGATCATAGGAAAAAAATATTGTTGGAATCAGTTGAACGCAAAAATAAACGAAATTAACATCAAAATTTCAATGATTGTATCAGTTGCATCGGAAAAAGGAAGTTTGGGGGAAGTCTGTGAACCTTTGATGGTACTTCCTGGGGTATACAGCATTAATAACTCAATCGCTAGGTAGTTAAATAGATAATCCGCCATCTGTCATCTTGAATTTGCATCTTTTTCAAAGATGCCTACCAGTGAAGCCTTGTCATTCGATACCCATATTGAGGTAGTTGTCGCCATTTTGTAGCTGCGGCCGTCTTGAATTTGCACCTTTTTAAAAGTGTATTACTATCCTACTAGTCAAACCTTGTCATTTGATACTCATACTGAGGTAGTTGTGAATAAATATGTGATCCGCCATTTTGTAGCTTCGGCCATCTTAAATTTGCATTTTTTTCAAAGTGTACTACTATTCTACTAGTCAAGCCCTGCTATTTGATACTCATATTGAGGTAATTGTGAAAAAAGATGTAATCCGGGATTTTGTAGTTGTGTCATTCTTCGACTTACAATGATATCGAATTTATTAAATTGTATTGTCGTCAAAACTGAATGCGTATACCAAATATCAGATTATTATGTCAACAGGAAGGGGGTCAAACTTCAATCACTAAATTTGACCAAAATAAATGAATGAACAAACAAACAGGGCAAACTGTATAAAACCGTTCAAAAATAGATCAAATCATTCTGTTCAACACGAATCATTACATAGTATAGGTAAAACAAAGTCGCATCCCGCTGTCTGTTCCTATGTAGATATGCTTAGATTTTTAAAATATCCAACGGATTTTGATGCGGGTTTTTAATAGATAGATTGATTCAAGTGGAAGGTAAAGTACCTACATATACAGGGCTATTCAACACGAATCATTACATAGTATAGGTGAAACAAAGTCGCATCCCGCTGTCTGTTCCTATGTAGATATGCTTAGATTTTTAAAATATCCAACGGATTTTGATGCGGGTTTTCAATAGATAGATTGATTCAAGTGGAAGGTAAAGTACCTACATATACAGGGCTATTCAAATTCGTTTCTGTACATGGAGATCTCGTAAACGATAAGAGATAGAGTGTCAGTTCAATTGTGGCGAAGTTGCGTATTTTAGAGACCTATTCAATGATGTGAATGAATCGAATATAGCTCTTTTGGTTCCGGAGATATACAGGAAAAACCAAAAAATCCCCAATATTATTTTTTGCCTATACCTACCTTCTTCATTCGCAGACATATTGAAAATCTGTCCACATTTTGTTAT
>NW_019296688.1:0-10262 GCF_000500325.1 Leptinotarsa decemlineata | reverse complement strand
AAAAACCAAGAAAGTACTTGATAAAAATAGCTGCGTAAACGCAAGCGAAACATAAGTGGAACCACCTATTCGTGTGACACCCAAGTCAACTTGCCAAGTTTTTATGTCTTACAAATCATCCAAGTATTCTACTTGGTTTTTCTCATTTTGTCTTCACTCGAGGACCGCCTGCCCGGTACTGACGATGCCCAATAGGCTGAAACAGCTGTCTACCGGTGGCTCTTAAATTGAAATCAATATGGGAATGATCAAAAAGTACTTATCTAGTAAATATACTTGACGATTTTCACCTGGAAATAAAGAGATTCAATAATGGGGAATTATTCAATTCAATTTGATCGTTCATCAGATATTAAGAGTGTTTAAATTTGTTTATTTCCATACTCTCCAACAGGTTAAGTTTCAAACCTTTATTCTGAAAATGGAGGGGCTTGAATTCATCCCATCAATAGAAATGGCTAAAAGAGTAGATGGCATCTTTCCAACCCTTGACTTACTGGAATAAATGTTTCATACTCAGTGAACTCCTGAGGAAGCTACTGTATAGCAAAACACGTTTTCCTGTTTTGTAGTGAAAATATCACAATGGGGTGTTACTTGAAAATGATAGTTTGTATTTCACTGAAGAAACAATAATGATTTACTGCAGTGATATAATTTTTTGAAGATAATCCCCAAGACTGTTAATTGGATTCAAATTATAGTTTACCTCCTCCCGTATTGATTTGAAAAAAAACTTTCTGGAATTTCTAATCATTCGTTATTTGGGTCAATTATGGATATGAATTACTTTGAAAACAGCCAGAAGAAGTAATTCAAAAATCGGCATTGGAAAATTTTAATTTATTTCCAACACGACATACAAATGAATCAATTTTCAAAAACCTGTATCTCCATTTCCATTATTTAATTTTGTTTCTGTTTGAATAAAATTGACTCAAACTGTCTTTATTCGTTTCAGATCTGAAGAAAGGGGTTTATCTCGTAAACATATTATTGAAAGTGTGAAAGCCAGTCTGGTTCGACTCCAGCTCTCCTACATCGACGTTGTTATCGTTCATAAAGCAGATCCCATGTGCCCTATGGAAGGTAAATATGCTGTGAAATATCTCGCATCGGTAGTATTTGTTTCGATCCAAAGCAAATATCGCTCATTCATTTTAGAGCGATATTATCGAGAACCCTATTGGCAAAAAAAGACACGTAATTTGTGTTGTTTTTTCTTCGAAAAAATGTTTTTGATGACTTCATCAAGGAGAAAAGTATTCAAGAGTTTTGATATGTGATATATATTTCAATGACGTCAATCAAAATAATAAGTCGAATTTTTCGTAGAAATTTTCAGTCTTCAAGTACATTCTTTAACGAACAGTTCATGAAAATATAGGATTCCTGTGACTCAACTTCATAATATTACATCATATTACAAAATCACAATCATCAACTGACTGCATACAAAAATATGGTCAAACTGGTTTAAGTTTGACGATAGTCATGTCACTAAGTGTTCCGACGATGTGTTGAATTTATTGGAGCCTCTGGAGGCACCATACATTTTGTTTTATGAAAAAGAGGATATTGGCAGATCAAGATCTTCAGATGATGTGATGCTGCAGGTTTTTCCGGGTTTTCCTGCAACTGAAAAACAAATGCGCCACTGGAAGTCGCCCCAGAACGCCAATTGATTTTTGTTGTTTCATTTAAGACTCTATTTATGTATAAATTATGTTGAGACTGAAGAAAACAACCTAATATCCGTTTATATACGAAGAAATTAAAGTAAAAAGTTTGTTTGAAAATGTGTGAAAAATTCTCCAGATTCTAAATCTGAGACAAGATTTATGAATGAAAAATTGAACAAGATAAAACAACAATGAGTATGAAAAGTAAAAGTGTAAGATCGCTAATTAGTAAATAAAACAAATTATTGTGATATTGAATGGAAATCAACTGATAAATGAATTGAACAATTAGTAAAACTGATAAAATATAAAAAAATGAGGAGAAATGGTGGTGGAATCGAAGAATAGGAAAAAGAACGATAGACTTGATTTCAAACCAACTTCTTTGGGCAATTGAAATCCGAACTTCTGAAAAAATAAAATTTGAACTTCGGATTTTCACTGTCACCTCATTTTCATACTACTTGTTATTTTTTTTTCTATATCTTGGGAGAGAGAAATTGAATCCCCAACAGGCTTTTCAAATTTATCAAATTTCTTCTGGAACAGTTGAATTTAATTCTTCGTCGTATGAAAATTGAGTTAGATAGGAGGATCAGTCGGTATTTAATACATTACCCAAAATAAAAGCAAACCCTATACATTTCGAAGAAAGATACTCATTACTCTTACTCTGATTTTGAATAATGTAGTGATATCTTGCAAACCAAATATTATTATTTCTCAATTTAGGCAGAGCTATCTTAAATACTTTGAATAATCGGTTGTTATGGTTACTTTCTGAAGCGAATTGAAATTCGTACCTAAAATGCATCATCAACAAATTTACTTAAATCTCAGTTGCGATTCAATGAAATTTCGAGTTTATTGTGGAAATTTATCAAAATTTTAATTCGAAAGTCTGAATTTAATAGATATCTGTGGAGTGAAAAATGAAAAATGGGTTTGTGGCGAAAAATCATTAATCGAATCTCTTTTCTAAAATGAAATTCTTTAATGAAATAACTGTTAGGTCGCGGCTGTTATGTACGCTCCTGGTACGATATTTCAATGGCGTATCGTGACGTCACTTCAACACCTTGAAACATGTACCGCCTATCGAATAGATGAAGATTGCATTAAAATTAATATTCTATCATAGTCTTCATGCAGTCATTGTTCACTGTGGTTCTGGTCATTATTATGCATTGGTCAAAGACGAAAGACTGGTTTAAGTTTGACGATAGTCGTATCACTAAGTGTTCCGGCGATGTCTTGAATTTATTGGGTTTTATTCCGGGTTTTCCTGCAGTTGAAAGAGCAAATGCGCCACTGGAAGTTGCCCAGAACGCCAATAAATTTTCGTTTCATTTAAGGCTCTATTTATGTATAAATCATGTTGAGATTGTTACTTTGAAGAAAACTACCTAATGTGGTTTATATTTTGGTCCGTTTGGTCAGTTAGATTAGTTCAGGAATTTCATTAGGTAAAAGTGAAATAGTCAATCAAGTGTGATAATTATACAGAGAAATTAAAAGAAAAAAGTTTGTTTGAAAATGTGTGGAAAACTCTCCAGATTCTAAATCTGAGACAAGATATATGAATGAAAAATTGAACAAGCTAAAACAATCATGAGTATGAAAAGTATAAGTTTAAGATCGCTAATTAGTAAATAGAACAAATTATTGTGACATTGAATGGAAATTAACTGATAAATAAGTTGAACAATTAGTATAACTTATAAGATCTAAATATAAAAAATGAGGGGAAATGATTGTGAAATCGAAGAATAGTAAAAAGAACGAGAGACGTGATTTCAAACCAACTTCTTTAGGCAATTGAAGTCCGAACTTCTGAAAAAATTAAATTTCAACTTCCGATTTTCACCGTCACCTCATTTTCACACTACTTGATACTTTTCTTTCTCTATATCTTGGGAGAAAGAAATTGAATCCCCAACAGGCTTCACAAGTTTATCAAATTTCTTCTGGAACAGTTGAATTCACTTCTTCGTCGTATTAAAATTGAATTTAGGAGTTAGATAGAAGAATCAGTCGATATTTGATACATTATCCAAAATAAAAGCAAACCCTATACGTTTCGAGGGAAGATACTCATTACTCTTACTCTAATTTTGAATAATGTAGCGATATCTTGCAAACAATATTATTTCTCAATTCAGGCAGAGCTATCTTGAATACTTTGAATAATCGGTTGTTATGGTTACTTTCTGAAGCGAATTGAAATTCGTATCTAAAGTGCATAATTTTGAAGATATTCAACTTTTTCTTTATTGACAGTTGAAATAAAATCTTCAAATGATGCTAAATTCACGAAGTGAGCATATGAGTTTCTATTATTTTTTGTTTTTGAACTACATACAGATTCAAGGTATAGAATTTGAAGCTCAAACTCGACTTGCTAACAAAATAACATCAAATCGTATTATATACATTTTTTGCAGGAGCAACAAATTTACATAAATCTCAGTTTGACGTTGCGAATCAATGAAATTTTGAGTTTATTGTGGAAATTTATCAAAATTTCAATTCGAAAGTCTGAATTTAATAGATATCCGAGTCGGAATTCAACAATATTTTCTAAAAAAGTGTTGATAGTTACCAAAATTTAAAATTATTATTGAATTTCGACTTCAATTTTGAAATATGTTGAAATTCCAACGCTGAACTCTAAATTTAACAAAATTTGGATTTCAAACATATTCCATTCCCAGCTCCTGCCCAAGTCTCNATGTTTTTTCTCTATATTGTATTTCTGAAGGGTTTTGAATTGGTTGAATAAACATCATTATTATTATTGAAAAAACTCGGAATTTCAATAAATTTTGACTTTATTTTCAAGAAAAATTGTGGCCTTTTTACGCCTTCTTATCTGCGCCTTGGTATGAAATTGAAGTATAAACAAGTAAAATTTTTGTCTAGTGACTTCTGTATTCAATTTATTTCTCTGCACAAAACAGATTATTGAAGTATTCGGAAAAAATGAAACTTACTCTCAACCATAATTATTAGCAGATGGTGACATAAATTCATGTTCGTTTGGTTTTTGAAAATATTTTGGTTGGATAGATTCATTTTCACAAAAAGTCCCCGTTGCAAAATTGATCGATTTCCTTAATGAAATAGAAAGGCAAATGATAAATAGGAAGCAATTCACTTCTTAAGAAACCGATGTTAATATAAATTTACAAAGTAATTCGATTTTTCAATGTGTAGACTAACAGAATAGAGAATTTAAATTGAATCCACGTCACAGTGGAAGCGGTATTTCACGAACTGTCACCAAGAAGACGAAAGATCTGACGAGATACTGCTTTTACGTTATTACCAAATTATTCGTCTGAAGTGAACTATCGAATTATTGAACAATATTCAAAAACATGATTAGGTTGAGTATTGAGTGGGAAAGAAAATATTATGAATTATAAAGTTGTTTTGACAAATATAAAAAATACATTTTTTCCCACCAGAATCGAAACACTATTTTTCGTAGCGCGTTTCGTTAACTGAGTTTTTTATTGTCTGTGAAGTGTTTTCTTCAAATATATTTTATGCCGGAGGTTTCAATAATTGTACCTAAAGAATTGTTTTCACGAGTTTAGCTTCATGTAATAAAACCTGCGATAAATAGGTGAGTATTTGAAATACTGCATTTTGTGTTTGAGAATTATTTCTCATTTTCGGTATTCTGTTGCGTGGCTAGAAATAATTTATAATTAGGATTTCATTTCGTAAGCTTTTAATGAAACTTAGGTTAGAAATTCCACGACTTGAGGTGCTGCAGTTTGGCTGTCACTTCAATAAAATAATGCAATTGTCCAGACAGATCAAAAAGGCGACAGCTGCAGGCTCATATAATCCCAATATTGTCAGAATTTCAATGTCTTCTTGTACTTAGTGCTAGTAAATATTTTGCAATATCTCTCCCCATTATTCTTTTTGATACTTTGTTGTAATGCATATTTGAACGACAAGGAAAACATTTTCATAATTGTAAAATTTCATTCATAATATTCCCAGCCAGACGCTTAGCTTCTCCTGCCAACTTAATTTCATAACGCCTTCACTCCACCTATACTTTTCTGATTGATTGATTTTCCTTGCTAAAATCGTCCCACTCCAAAACTTTGACTTTTCCCACTTATCATACCTGACCAACTTTTTTTTGTAAAAGCTCAGAACATTTTTGTATAGTAGTTTGTAAGCAATTCTTGAGCAGCTATTGCAGCTAACACTCGCTTTCAAATAAACTCAGAGAACAATAATTGCTCGTATTCTCAGGTAGAGTCGAAGTAATCTTTACTTTAAGCTATCGGCGCCCTCAAAGGCCAAAAAAACCAATGCAAAGAGATAAAGCCGCTGCCAGCTAGTCCACGTGGACTGAAGAACAGGCGGTTCGTATTGGATGATTTTTACTAACCGAGTTTTATGATTGGGTGAAGAGTTATAAAATTAAATTTTTTCTTATATAATCAGAAATAATTATTGAATAACGAAATTAGTTAGCTCCCTACCTATATTATTAAAGGGGAGCTGTTGAAAGGTAGGTTGTACTATATCGTTTACTTGAACTATACAAGCCCTTTTACTAGACTTGTATATACGTAACCGTTCTATAAAGTAACTTTACAATTCTTATCCATAATTGTCAGTTTTGGAATAAAATATAATTATTAATTTTATTCGTAATGTCATAACTCGCAGTAAACTAACCATGCGTCAAACATATTCAAACCTTTTTTACTGAGAATTTTCAAACCCTAAGACGTAAAGATGAAGTGATAAACAACAGTAATTAATGGTAATACTGATTGTATTTTGACGAATTTCAGACCCTTCACTGCAGATATAATATAATAAAACCTTTTCAAACCCAACCAAATAAATCCATTTTAACAACGAAGCCTTAATTTCATATGGTGCTTTGGAAATGTTTTCATAGAAACAAGAAGTTTCTGCACATTTTTGAAAAACATTTTTTTACTTGGGAACGGTTGCCGGTTTTGGTTTTGAGTTTTTCCCCTTGAGTTTTTTCTTCCATTTTAACTTCGGCCAAGGCTTTTTCTTTTTTTTGTTTTGAAACCGGGGTTTCCCTTTTATTGTTTTCCATTTTGGCCCTTTTTTTCCTTTTTCGTCAATTTAGTGGGGACCTGAGCGGTCAGTCTGCGACTACCTTCGTCAGATAGGTAAACAACACAAATCAAGGAAGTAAGTGATCATTGGGTCCGAGAATTATGTGCCCTAAGCGAGCATCCGGTTAAGACATTTTCCTCGGTGCGGCAAGCCGGCGTAATCTTGAGATTCGAGAATGAAGAGGGCATCATTCCACCAAGGACTTCTATAATCAAAACAACCATCTTGAAAGAGTGACCTACATAGCACATGTGGAGTTAGAAAAAAAAATTTGGATATTTCATTCGTTTTATTTCTATTTTTGGACAATATCCGTATCACCTGGAGCTAAAAGCTCTTCACGAAAAATATCGTCCTGCTTTGATTGTCAAGAAGAACTACATTGAAATGTTTAGTTTGTATGAGTGGGGGTGGGGAATGAGTAGTTCCAATAAATTCGTCAACTCTCATTCGCCACAACGAATTCACTATTCTCCGGGCCGTAGGGTGACACCGGTGTCACATCAATATTGTAAGTGGTAATGAAGTTACTATCAGGACCGCATTATATCGATAGATATAGGCATGTCCGCATATTCTGGACATACTGACAGTAACTGCGTTAGGGTCTCAGGCGCCTTCTGCTGAATGGGTTTCAACCCGCTGACAGAGTTGTAATCACCTCATTCAGTGTCGAAAACTAAACCAAGTTCATCAGCCGCTCGGGCAGCTGTCCGATCTGACCATCCAATTCCTGTTCTCTCATGGTCGTGGACCACGCAGAGAAGGAGATCAAAACTTCTGATGATTCCACAGGCCGTTATGTCATGTAGATACTTCTAACTTCATTATCATTTTAATCGTTACTATTATTGAATTTTTTTAAACCTAAGTTCGCGCTGGTCATTCCCTATTTCCCGAAGCCCCGATACATTTAGGAGGGCGTGACAGCATTATCCACCAACGACCACTCCCCACACCGTGGAGGAATTGATCATTGGGTCCGAGAATCATGTGCACTTAGCAAGCACAGTGAGTCTAGAATGACAGCTTTCGGCATTTGCCCGGGTAAGATTCCTGCCTTAGTACGACAATCCAGTATGATCTTGAGGTTCGAGAGTAGAGAGGGCATTATTTCGCCAAGGACTCCAATGATTAGAACATAATATCTTGACAGATTTGCCACGACAGTCTGCAAAATTCGAAGATAAAATCTCGATATTTTATCCGTTTTTTCTCCTCTTTTCGGACGATATTTGTCCCTCAAGGAGCTAAAAACTTCACGACAAATATCGTCTTGCTCTGGTGGTTGGAAAAAACTACTTCGGGCTTATTAGCTTATATGAACCTGAGGGTGGTGAACGAATAGCATCTACAGCATATGCTGTACATGCTGACAGCGAGTGTATTATGGTCTCAGACGCCTCACGGCAGGCCTTGTGTCAGCAATCTCTATACCCTTCATGTGACTGCGTTAGTAGACTAAGGTATTGAAGACACCATCCTGACAAGCCATAATGAACCCATCAGTTTCCGACTGCAGCCCACTCGAAATGAGGAAAGCGAAGGTCAGCGTTTTGACAAGTCGAGGTTTTCAATGATGAAAAAGACCCCATGCATTGGGCTATCCTTGTGTTGTCGTAGAGAAATGCTCCAATTATTATTATAAAAATGAAATGAAATAGTATATCTTTGTGATGTTTTTAAATGTATGGAAAAAACATGGTGGTGGATGGTTATCTATTTTTTTTTGTTTTTCAAAAAAGATATGTACTCGTATATTTGAATAAAATTATCAAAGTCTGATTTTGATTGATCGTCTGATTTTCATTATTTATTTCAGGCATGTTCAAAATAACTTTTGGAAATGAATCTTTCAGTATATAAAATATATGATGAAACTGAACAGGCTACAAATGTGGTGGTAGTTTCACTGTTCATAGAATTGAAAAATCTGTTTTAAAATCTGTTTTGTGACATTTCATTTGTTTAGCAAAATAACTGAATATGTGATTAGAATTCTTTTGAAATATTCATCTGATTTTTTTTCGTTTATCGCTGATAAATAACAACGTGATTTTATGGAATGTTTATTAAAACTACTGAAAACTTCTAGAGAAATCATATTCAACTAGTTCAATTCACTTTCCGCAATCATACAGTCTAGATAAATATTTTTTGGGCCACTCTGTATCTGAAAATATTGAGGTTCTAAAGATATGACGTAGATTCATATGTATTGAATCGATGATCTCCTTTTCTGAAGTCGGTTAATACGTTTCCACGTATTCCCACACAAATTAATTTACTTCATGAAATTAATAACTTTCAAATACATTAACTTCACTATTCATGTTGATAATAATTCCTGATAATATAATTTTCACAATAAATTTAATTTAAAATATATTATGAAAATTCTATAATCATTAACATGAATAGTGTTATCGATTTTCATCAAGTAACGGGTCAGACTATATCAACTACGATTCATACTCAGTTGTCTTAGAAATAAAATCACCTCTTTAAATTTATCAGTTCTCCATGGATCGAAGTGAAACCAATAATTTTTCGTTTGCAGAAGTGGTAAGAGCAATGCATTACGTCATTTGTCAAGGATGGGTTATGTATTGGGGAACGGCACGCTGGTCTCCGGTGGAGATAATGGAGGCATACACGAACTGCCGGCAGTTCAATTGTGTCACGCCAATCGTAGAGCAGGCAGAGTACCATATGTTTTGCAGAGAGAAGACGGAGTTGTATATACCAGAACTTTATAACAAAATTGGTATTGGTAAGTAAATAAGTTAATATTTCCTTAATGATCAAGAACATTATACCTACCGGTTTTCCCAAGAAAAAGGTACAATACGCATCAATCATATCTGGAGAGTCACTTCAAATTTGCCTTTCATTTAGAAATTTTCAGTCTTCAAGTACATTCTTTAACGAACAGTTCATGAAAATATAGGATTCCTGTGACTCAACTTCATAATATTACATCATATTACGAAATCACAAACATCAACTGACTGCATACAAAAAATAACGTTTTCGTGAAATTGTTTGATCATTTCTGCTTCAACTCAATTGCTTATAAAATATTTATATTTTCAAGTAGGGCTTACTCACTACCTAGTATCAATATAGCAGACATTTCAATTTTTATGTTTTCATTATTTTGATTCAGTATGTTAGTAAGTCATCATTCCGGAAGTTCAAATATTGTACTGAATTAATAAGTTGGTTCTCAAAGTTATACAGTGCATTTCTTTAATGTTCCCCTCCCTTTTACATTGTTCAGGTAGAATATTCTCATTTAGTTTTCGGTTTCACAAGTAGAAGAATAGCACGTCAACAATCTCTAAAATGATCAATTCTCGTCCATTGGATGAAAAAATTGAAGCGATTTTTATTTACGGTGCGACGCGTAACTTTCACGAGACCGAAAGGATTTTCAATGAACGT
>NW_019296687.1:0-10183 GCF_000500325.1 Leptinotarsa decemlineata | reverse complement strand
ATTTTCTTCGGTACTCAGTATGTTGTCAATTCTTACTACTTGCTTTCTCTTTGAGAGATAAGTTTCTAATAATTTCAGTGAATTTCCTCGGACGCCAATGTCTTCTAGAGAATGCAAGAGTAAGGGATGGCTTACAGTGTCGAAAGCTTTCGACATTGCTTTAGGCTTTGCTGAACCAAGATTGATAACCTGGATGGCAAGAAGATTTATGGACTTTTTGCAGAATCTTTCAGGAATGGCTCACTCCAAGGCGTTTATTCACCCTTCGAAGCTTGATAACAACCAGTTGTTGGACTACACTAGGCATGAATCACGATGTCTTACAGCTCATTGTCATTTGAATCATCATATGCAGAAACACGAACTGTCGGAAAACAGTGTGTATCGCCTCTGTTTGGAAAATGATGGAACAGCAGAGCACATACTGTGTGCCTGCCCCGCTTGAGACTGAATCAGAATTTTAGAGTTCAGCAGAGCCGTACTCTCACCATCTGAACTGAAGGACCACTCACTATACAAACTGATCGGCTTCGTTAAGAAGCTGGGTTTATTTGGTCGAGTGTGAATAGGTATGGACCATAATAAACCTTGTGGGTTGCGGTGAAGGGTCGAAAAGACCCTCTAACTTTGGACCTAACCTTACCTAAACTTTAACACGTCTTATTTTGGCCAGAATTTTTTTTCTTCACGAAGTTCACTCATCGTTCATCACTCTCGAATGAAATCGTCATCAACTTCGTGAAAATTTTTCATCGACAGAACGTGACAATTCCGTACCAGGCGCGTGGTATCTGTCCTCTTTGTGCAAACATCAAATCAACCCAGACTAATAGCCGTGCTCTCAATTTCAAATCTGGAGCATTTTCCATCCATTAGTTGATTTAATAGGATGCATTTCATCCTCGCTGAATCGTGGATGATTTCCACAAAAAGTGTATTTACGGAAACATAAAATCAACTTGATCAGGTCTGTCAACAAATTTGAAATATCGGTAATGTCTTCCGACGCTGAATAATTTTACAACTGGAATTTATATCCTATTTCGCAGAAAGCTTTTCCTATAACCCCATTTTATATCGGATCGATGGGGGACTGACGTAATTTGATTTGTTGGATTGCACCTAGACAATCGTATCCGTTCTTTATGACGCCAAATATATTGTAATTCGGTGAAAGTGTTCGGCCTGGGTCCCATTTTACCCGAATTCCACAACAAATAGCTCCATATGAGGCAATATTCAGAAGTCGGATTCATTCGATTTTTCAATTTGATATCGCTCTGGGTGCGCAGGGGTTTGATATTTTCTTGACAGTCTGAAATCTGTAAGGTTGAATTGGAAACTCTGTTTGGAAAGAATATCGTCGTCGTCATCACAATCGTTTAATTTATATCGAATATGAGTTCGTAACTTTTCATAGACTACATGCTTAGGGAGAGATTGGTTTATACAACCATTATATGGGAAACAGTCATGGCACAGGTAGCAAGGGGCTGTTCTCAGGGGGGGGTTCTATCCCCTATGTTTTGAAACCTTGTAATGGACGAGCTACTATGTCTCTTGGACCATACATAATCGGTATAAAGCACTGGGCTTTGCAGACGACTCAGTCATCTTAGTCCAGGGTGCATACAATAATGTAGTCAATGGGATTATGCAGCAGTCCCTGAACATTATAACAAGATGGACCGAAGAAGAAGGGCTCAACCAAATCGACCATAGTAGCATTCACCAAGAGGACTAAAACGGAGGGTCTCAGACCCAGATTCCAAACTGACTTGGAACCAACGCTTGGACAGGATAGAGAGGAAAGCGGAGGTAGCAGTGATCCTCGCCAGACGCACCTATGGAAAAACATGGTATATTGGCTATACACGATGGTGGTTAAACCCATGATAACATACACATCTCCGGTCGGGTGGTCAAAGATGAAGCAGGTGACCGCCATCAACAAACTAGGCAAGATGCAAAGACTTACATGTTTGGGAATGACGGAAGCAATGAGAAATACCCCAACAGCTGCATTAGAGACACTCCTGAATCTACTTCTTTTACACTTTGTGATGATGGGGGAGGCCAGGATGGGCCAAATGAGACTGGAAAACTCACCGAACTACAAAAGATCGGACCGAACAGAAATTTCGGAACAAGTGAAGAACCACATATTGAATATGTGCACGGACCACATGACACCGAAGTACACCTTCAACACAAACGTCACGGCCAAAATCATAAGCCGTGAAGAGTGGAAGACCATTAGTCATACCGAAAACATGTTTGGAAAAACACTTGGTATACAAATGGATCGAAGACCAAACATGGAATGGGAGCTGAAATATACCGAGCGGATAGAAATCTTAACTACAGCTATCCGCTAGGACTATACACATCCGTCTTTCAGGAGAAAGTGTATGCTATCTTGCAGTG
Source organism: Leptinotarsa decemlineata (assembly GCF_000500325.1). NCBI lineage: Eukaryota > Metazoa > Arthropoda > Insecta > Coleoptera > Chrysomelidae > Leptinotarsa > Leptinotarsa decemlineata. Next base: position 7,756 of record NW_019296687.1, on the reverse strand, counting down.
TGCAAGGCTTATTAAATTGAAACCTCAAAGAAATAAGCGGATCAATATTTTTACAGACAGCAAGAGCGCACTAGGGGCTCTGACAAACCCGAAGGTGACATCAAAACTGGTCTAGGAATGCCATGAAGAACTCAATGAACTTGCAAACAGGAATAAATTAACTTTGTTCTGGGTGCCAGGGCATTCAGGAATCACAGGTAATGATAAAGCTGATGAATGCGCTAGAGGCGGATCATCAACTGCATATATAGGTCCTGAACCAGCTCTGTGGGTACCAAAATAATTGGTACGAAACCAGATCAGGACATGGACCAATAAGAAGCACACAGAGTACTGGACAAAAATACCTGGCAACAAACATAATAGAACCTTCATTAGGGAACCATCCGAGAAAAGAACCGAAGAACTACTTCAATATAGTAGGTATCGGCTCAGAATGATTACAGGGTTACTAACCGGTCATTGTCCTCTAAGAGGACACCTGAATAAAATGAGGCTGTACAACAAAGACCTCAGCTGCAGATTATGCAACGAAGGGATAGAAACAGATCTACACATCTTATGCGAATGTGAGGCACTGAATCACAGGAGGCAGGCAATATATGGACGTACAAAATTATGCCCAGAAGAATATGACGAATATCCAACCTGTACAAACTAGTACATCTCTTTTACATTGGCTGGTGTAGGAAAAGACTCGCGGAACATACACTCTCTTTGGCTACGTTAAGATGTGTCACAGTGTCCTCCGCGAAGATTTTGGAAGGTGCAGCGACATTACTGTCGTGGAGGTGCACAAGTGAAGGAGTTTTCCTGCAGGGGCAGCCGGTTCAAGGCGGAGCTCTTGGCGCCCGCCGCAAGATGTGCCCTTGCTGTTGTAGGTGAAGTGGGGAACGAGGAGGGTGCACTGCTGCCAGTACTGGCTCTTTCGCTCTCTTTCTCCTTTTGGCCTCGGCGCCGCAAATGCGCTTACGCCTTGGCCTTTCTATTATATCACGAAGTGATGTGCTATATCCAGCCTCATTTCAAGCGGTAGATTGGGGTGGACATTTCTGTTCATCCCCAGCCACCGCCTTAGATTGAGGTGAACACTTCTGTCCAGCATCAGGATTTGTTTTTGTTGTTTCTGTTTTTGTATTTATTTCATTCATGTGTGTTCCCACGAGTAGCAAGGGAGGAGTTGGCTGATTATAATGAGGTTTCACCCGGTTCCCCAAGGGGATCGTTCGTAATAGCATATCATCCTGCGGCCATTCACCTGTCGGCACGGTTGGTGAGGATATTTGAACACAAATAAACCCTTTGTATCACTTTGATAAATGATATACCAATTACTCAAATTTCTATTTTCACAGATCAGGTATTCTTCTGAGCAGTCTGAAGCAGCACCCAAACTACAGTCCATATTTTGTCAGCATTTTGTTCAGTCTTGTACTTGTTTTTTATAGTGATCATGTACAAATAGAGATCTCATAGTCAGAATCGATGGGCACCTCCTGTGAATATGCTTGAAGGGACTGACGCAACAGGTGGTAACATTGCCTGAACTTTGAACCGATAAGGATTCTATGTGTAGAGGATTCATTTTGTGCCTGATGACAGCTAGAGAATCCACTGTAGGGATTAAGATAGAAATATATGATTTTTATTTCAATTTTTGAGGTTCATATGAATATCAACTGAAATCATAATCCGAATATAGAATAAAGAAAATAACTTGTATCTCATGTCTACTGAGTTTATCATCGGATTATAAGACTATTTAAATGTTCGCGACTAAATGGAATTCAGCAGCTCCAGGGTATGTTTGGGGGCGGAGTTCCTTACATGAGAACAATATTCCAAAGAAGATCTGATCTGAACTTTATGAAGCATCAAAACTTGCTGAAATGTGTACAGTTTTCTGGTGCGAAACAGTGTTCTAAGCTTTTGAGAAGCAGCCTTTGCAATTCCAGCGACATGATTGTGCTAAAAAATTGGTGTCCATCCAAACTCATCGAAGCACGAAGCGGAATTGCCTGTCCTGATATTATTATATCCGGTTCGGAGACATTTATATTTTTGGAGAAAATTGATGCCTGGTATCTTGTGGCATTGAATTGGACCGGGTTACTTCCACCTCAATTCAAAATCACTTCTAGATCCTCATTAAGTTATGCAACCTCCTGCAGCTGGTGAAAATGTGCATATCCAAATGGAATGACGAGACAAGTGTGCCATCATCAACGAAGCAATATATTGGACTCTTAGTTAATATGGATCCCTGGGGAACACCAGCGTTGATGGTGAAAGTATTAGAGATATATCCCTCGACGGCCACTTCCATGGAAATTCACATGGGATAGTAGCCATTTCGGTTGGAGTACTGTCTTAGTTATCTACAACAAAAATAACCTAGAAATAGATACGCCTTCCAGTGTTCTGGTTTGTTTGATAAAACACCCTATTTCACCCGTGAGTTTTTTGAGCGTATAGCGAGAGGCATTTCATCGTTTCCAGACTTCAAAAAGAACGTGCAAACAGAGAAAACATCGAAGTGGAAATCATATCCGGATGAAGAAACTCACAAGTCACACCCGGCAACTTATCCAACTACCTCACCCCCCAAACCGGCGAAATTCAGTCTACGCTCATGCATATTTTAATAGTAAAGCGTTTCTGCAAAACCCGGCAGGTATAGCGGCAGCCTGGGGACTCCTCCGGAATGAATTTGAATGCCATTTTCAATTCTTTTCTGTTCCTTTTCCCACGACAAACAAGAGACAATTCCTCCGCTGCTACTGAAACGAAAAGAAATAAGAGCAACAGATATCGACTGGGGAAAATATATTCGAAAAACGGGTGATGAATGTGGAGGAAAAGCTTCAAGTCTAGAAGTATGAGTCTACCTCCGTATAATGCATCAATAGAACAATAGATAAAGACTTATTTTTGTTTTTGGTGAAAAAATTTTCCTTCTATTTAGCTAAGAGATGATGATAACCTTTCGACAATAGTCGATTCTCTCATAAACGAACTACTCTAGATAATTCCAGAGAAGAGCTTATTGACAATAATAATCATGTGTAATGGAATTGATCGATAACTGGAAAAAACATGTATCATTTCCTCTAAAATGTTTTTAGGACAAAACACAAGCACCACTGGAAAATCGGGCGCTATGAGAGTTGTGCCTGTGAGAAAGTAGTGATTCATTTTACAGGAAGGTAAATCCACATTAACGCAGTTCTTCAAATGAAAGAGTTCTTAAACAGTGAAGTTTGAGGTGTTGAACTTCCAAACGAAGAGCAGTCATAGTCCGTCGCGTAGTTCTCATATGTACCGTTCTAGATGGAATCAAATATGCCAAATCACTTAACCACTTCTCGTGAAAGTATCTATAGAAAAAGGACTAATCCCCAGTTTTTCTTCGATGTTCCAGACAATCAAGGTTGTAAGTGATTTTCCTGTTTCCAATCAGGCAGATGACTTTTTCCTAGATGGAATAAAGCAGCTTCAGGATATGCTTAGAGACGAAGCTACATACATGAGAACAAAATTCTAAACCAAAGAAGGTCTTATTTGAGCTTCATAACGCATCACAAGTTGCTGGTATACAATATAGAGAAGATTGGAGACAATATGGATCCCTGGGGAACACCAGCGTTGACTTAATAGTATTCGAGAGATATCCAGCGACGGCCACTTGCAGGGAACGTTTTTTCATTGTATATTCATTATAGCCTCAACTCGAAGTCTGTGATTGTTAATGATATATTTATTCATTACGTCTACTATGCATTAATTGTTTCAGAACCGTATTAATTATTATTATTGCATCCACCCAAATTCAAATTTTTCGATCAACACCTTCTCCAAAATACACACATTTGAAAATGGCGCTCTCGCCAGAATGTAAAAAATGTCTGGATTCTTTAATTCATTTTATATTAATTCGATTCAACATCTCAACAAGTGTGATTATGAATTATACTCGTTGCGTCTACTGAGCAATGATTGTTTTAGAATCATGTTAGATATTAATGTGAGAATCACTCATGTACCCGGTGCCTTCGCCAAATTACAGATATTTCAAAACCGATACCAAAAACTTCGATGACAACTGATTTATTTGATTCCCTGATGACAATGATAACACAGGTCAACAGTATTTTTGTCACATGAACTTCGTGATGTGTTTTGTTTATGTTGGCCTATCCTCATTATAAATATATAATACTTTTGTTTCAATCACAGTTTTTTTGTGACAACTTTATATTCATTTCTGACCTAATATATCATTTAGACGGCTGTATAGCTATTGCATCGACTAACATACATTTAATTGTCGTTGGGTACATCGCAAATATGCAACGAAAGTGTTCTACTTTTACATTTCAGCGTCGAAATTTCACCCCATCAATTGAACAGCGCTTTTAAGAATATTTCGGATTCACTATGTAGCATCAAGATTAATTCTGGGTCCCAGATAAATGTTGTGTAACGTGTGTGAGACTCCTATTAGATTGGGCTTTTATTTGACTCAAACAAAAATGAAAGGCATTACAACGAAGTCCAAACATACTATCCAGTAGGTATTCAAATTCGTGTTCGGCCAACAGACCCATCCTCATAGAGCCGAACTGTTTGTGCCGAAGCATCCAAATCGATCAGAAAGTCGGGATTACAATCCGGCAGAACTTGTTCGCATGAGGAATATGAAGATAGTGACCCAAGTTATGAACCGCAAACTTCAAAAGAACCACACTTATTGGCACAAAGTGATTTGAATTTGTCTAAATGAACAGGCTGAGCTTTTGGGATCTTGATTAAAGGATTGGAATTTACTTTCTCCTGATATAAAAGTTTTTTATTTTCGACATTGTGACGATGAAATAAAACATTACTTTTCTAAAGTCCAGTGTAATAATATCTATGTTGTTTTCAATTTATTGAATTTTGAATATGATCCAAGTCACTGGCGACTGTTCATTGACTCATCAAAAACTATTTTGAAAGCAGTATTGCTGCATAATAGAAACGAACTCCCTTCAGTGCTGGTCGCTCATGGTTCTGATATGAAAGAGACGAAAATATGAGATTTCTTCTTGAAAAAATTAAATACAATGAACATGCTAGGAACATTTGTGGCGATTTAAAAGTTATTTATTATTTGCTTGGACGATATGTTGATTACACAAAATGTTACTGTTTTATTTGCGAATGGGAGAGCAGAGACAGAAAAAGTCACTAATGAAATAAAATGTGGCTCAAGCGTGAGTCACTTTAAAAATAAGCCTTTAGTGAACCCTGATGACATACTTTTACCACCGTTGCACTCGGTCTGACGAAAAAATCTGTGGAAGCTATGCACAAAGATGTCAGTGGATTTTTGTATCTGAAAGAGAAATTCCCCAAACTCAGCGACGTAAAAATTGAAGGGAGAATATTTGTAGGCTAACAAATACGACAACTCATGGAGGATAAGGGCTCTGAAGGGGAACTAAATGACCAGGAAAAAATCACCTACAAATGTTTCGTGAGTATTATCGAAAATTTCCTAGGAAATCATAAAGCGGAAAACACAAAGACTCAATAGAGCAACTAATAATGTCAGATAAAACTTTGGGGTGTGATGTGTCCTGAAAACGTATGTTTGACTCTCATCTAGATTTGGATGCTGTGAGTGACGAACAAGGGAAGAGATTCCATCAGGGCAACATTTCCTCAATAAAGAAGCATTATCAATGGAAAAATACAATTTCAAAATTATCAATTATAGCATGAAAATTTATCGGCATCTCAACATTTTTTCTCAATAATCCATTGAGGTTCAATGTCGAGTCCCCGATGAACTAATTTATTTTCAAAAACAGAAAAAAAAAACTACACTCGTGCTCAATATTGTACCTTGTTGAGTGAAGCGGCTGAAATTGATAACTACCAGTTTGAAAGACTATCTTTTTAAAAAATAAGCTTCGAATGAGGGTCTAGGACCGGTTGAAATATTTATTTATTTTGTGTTACTAATATTTGGGTTTGAAGGCCGCCGATTTTTGTAATTCCCAACTGACGTTACCACGAAAACCTCAACCATTTTGTCATCATCTATCTCCAACTAGTATAAATCACTTTACAAAAAAATTCCAAAAGGTAATTGGCAGAAGAAAAAAATTGAAATATCTATATTATTATTATCATTATAATCAAAATAGCGAATATTCCCGATGAGGAACGGCAACAAAATAGTATATGGGAATCTCATGCATGGCAGATATATATAAATCTCTCAACGTTTTTTAAAAAAATATATTCCCATCTAAAATATCTCTTTTTCAGTTCTATCAGAATAGTCATCCATTAGTGATTATGAAAATATATTCCTACTTCTACACTATCAAACCGTTTTTTTATATTCCATTCAAATATAACGTGGAATTTGATGCTGTACTAAGTGCGGAGAAACACTTCTATAGTACTGGAATATTCGAATTAGAAAGCCAGTAAAGGCAATTCATTTGCAGTTTATGAAATTATTCAGGATCGGGTAGCCGTAACATAAATTATAATATCTCGAAAGAACACAGATATTGAACTGAATGATTGAAAGTGGAAGTTTAGGTTGAAAAACAATTTTTTTCTAACTCCATACACTTCTTCCTCACCTACCTATACTAAAGCTATGAAATAGTTTTCAAGATTTTCAAATCTTTGATGTAATTATTCAATAACGAATCACTATGTGGTGAGACAACAAAATTCTCAGAAGCGTTTTTTCATCAAACATAACCTATCTGGCGTGTTAAAAATATTTTGACACTAGTGTTGAAAGTATTTTAGCACGATTTTTTTCGACCTAATAGCAATAAACAATACATGATTATTCAATTGTTCGAGATAGTTTTATTATGAACAATAGATATAGATACAATTAAACTCTGTTACAAATAAATTATATATATTTATTACATTATTTCTTTCAGCATTTATTAACATTGATATAAAACTGCAACTAGACCAACTGCTGATATCAATACCTTGCGATGTTGAAAAGCCTTGTAATATATTTGAACTAGCTGAGTTGACAATTTCATGGGCATAAGCATTCAATTCTTAAAATGAAGAGGACGATGCTTCAACGCTGGAGCTAGCTGTCGAGATTGTTCTTTCAGCAATAGCCTCATTATTAGAAATGGATTGATCGATGTAAACCTCAGCTACTGTTGTAGACTTCCATCCTTCTTACTATCCGATATATTTGCTTTTGATTCTGTTAGCAAAGAAGCAGAGAACCTTCTGAAACAGTGACTTGCGTATTCCTTTGGTTCCGGATGGTTCAGAAACTCAGCAATGGTATAGGGCACTTTATACCAATTGGGTTGTTATAAATTCGTTGGTATAACAGAAGGGCGTTTGTTTGAAGGCGATTGACAATGTTTCATGATGAATTTCACTAGTTCGGACTTCCATTGTACTATATAAAATGATTTGAAATCCCTGAAACAACTGGACTGATTCCTCCGAGAAATTACTATTTATAGGTCGTTTGAGTACTTTCACTTATCCCTGCTTTCCATTTTACGCTTCACTGGTTCCGTGGGGGATGACCGTTTTGGCGGGAGTTGGCCATTTTTTGCTTGATGATGGGTTTTCATTTGTTGCGTATTTCTCCGTTGGCTTGGCTGAATACGTTGTTGGACAACATGTATGCGGCTTCCTTGAATTTTCTCCTAAACCAATGTTCCTCTCTGTGCAAGATCTCAGCTTGGGACCACTC
>NW_019296686.1:0-10156 GCF_000500325.1 Leptinotarsa decemlineata | reverse complement strand
TATACCACAAATTTTCCATTTAAATGCTATCTCTGTAATCGGGTTGGGCATAAAAGATCAGAATGTCCGAGGAACAATAACAGAGGTGCTTTTCATGGTGGAAATTATTCTCATAGCAATTTTCAAGGAATAGAAAATAGGAATAGAAATGAAGCACATATGAGTGGGAATGCAGGAAGTAACACGGAAGAATCAATTTCATTTCAGAGGAGATACAAGAAAATTTTGCTCTTGTTTCAGAAAACAAAATAAGTGTCAAATTCGTTGTCGACAGTGGAGCAACGAATCACTTGGTTTGTAAAAATCTGGAAAAATATTTGACGAAAGGAAAAGACATAAATAGACAAATAAACATTGCCAAACAAGGACAATCATTAACTTGCAAAAAGGAAGGTGATATTGAACTGAAAAGTAAACATGGAAAACTAGTAAAACTGAAAAATGTTTGGATTTGTGAAAATTTATTTTGCAATCTATTATCAGTAAGGAAACTCGAGGAGAATGGTTATCAGATCATATTTAAAGAAAGAAAAGTCTTCATTACAAGAGCAGGAAATCCCGTTCTGGATGGTGAATTGAATGGAAACCTGTATTTCATCAATTTTGAACTGTTTGATGACAGTTATATGGCTAGTCTGTCTATGGAAGATCAAGTTTTGTTACACCGGAAGATGGGTTATTCATCCAGATATCCAGTCAATGGAATATGTGAGGTTTGCCTAAAGGGGAAACAAACCAGATTACCATTCCCAGAGCTGGAAGAAGGGAGAAAAGCAACAAGAATTCTGGAAACTGTATCAACAGATGTGTGTGGTCCAATTAATCCCTCAACTTATGATGGTAAGGTATATTTTATAACCTTCATTGACCATTTTTCTCATTTTGGGGTTTGCTATTTGATGGAAAAACGTACAGAAGTTTGTGAACATTTTAGAAACTATGTTGAAATGGTTGAAGCTAAATTTGGAACTAGAATAGAAAAGGTCAGATGTGATAATGCTCTAGATTATTCATCAAAAGAATTCAAAAATTTTTGCTTGAAGAAGGGGATCAAAATTCAGTATACTGTGGGATATAACCCAGAACAAAATGGGGTGGCTGAGCGGTACAATAGATCAATCATGGAGAAATCTCGTTGTTTGATTTTTGATTCCAATTTAAGTAAAACATTCTGGGGAGAAGCTGTGAGAAATGCCGTATACCTATTGAATAGATTGGAAACAAGAACATTGAAAGATAAAAAATTGCCTGCAGAAATTTGGAATAACGAGAAACCTAATCTGGATAAAGTTAAACTTTTTGGTTGTCCTGCATTTAATTTAATACCAAAAGAAAAGCGAACTGAATTGGATTCACACTGTAAAAAGATGATAATGATAGGATATGCGGAAAACGGATACAGGCTATGGGATGATCAAGAAAAGAAAGTAATTCACGGGAGAAATATAATATTTGAGGAAAGAAAGAGTCAGGTATTTGTATTGAAAATGAACCAGGAGAACAAGGAAAAGAACTGGAACAGGAAAATAAGGAAAAACAAATAAAAGAGGATGAACAAAAAGAGGAAGATGAGCAAATACAACCAGAAACAAGTGGGAGGAAGAAAAGTATAAGAAATACCAGATTACCTGGATATCTCAAGGATTATGTAATGCGTCCAGATTCGGAGGATGATTGTATGTATGCAGCTTTGTCAGTGGGTCATCTCTTATCAGATGTGCCAAAAAGCTATTCGGAAGCCATATGTTCAGACGAAAAATGGAGAGACGCAGTTAAAGAAGAGCTAAGCAGTCTTGAAAAATGTCAAACATGGGAACTAGTTGGGAAACCCAAGAATGTAGAAATAATAGACTCAAAGTGGGTGTTCAGTGAGAAAATTGTGGGTGATAAAGTTAAAAAGAAAGCAAGGCTATTGGCTCGGGGTTTTAAGCAAAGTATTCCAGATGAAAATGTTTATGCGCCTGTTGCAAAAATGTCCAATATTCGAATATTATTGTCTATGTATGTAGAATATGATTTGTATGTAAGCCAGTTTGATGTAAAATCTGCATTTTTAAATGGAGTATTAAAAGATCCTGTATATATGCAGATACCAGAAGGCCTGAATGTTGACAAAAATTCAAATTTAGTGTGGAAACTGTATAAGTCTTTGTATGGTCTGCGTCAATCCCCTAAGTGTTGGAATTCTTTATTTAATGATGTCTTATTGAAACTGGGATTGCAACGTTCTAAGAAAGATCCCTGTTTGTATTTTAATGATAAGACATATTTACTGATACATGTTGATGATGTTATCGTATTCTCTAATTCTAGGAAATACCTTGATTTTGTGAAAATGAGTTTGCTCACACAATTTGATATGAAGGATTTTAAGAATGAAAATATGAATTTTCTGGGATAAGAGATAATGAAGGTAAAAGATGTTGTGTATTTAAAACAAACAAATTTGATCAGAAAGGTGTTGGAAAAATTTTGTATGTACGAGTGTAAACCACAAGCAGTGCCAATGCAAATGAAACTTAAATTAAGTAATATTGGTAATGTTTGTGATGATTCAATTCCATATAAAGAGCTCATTGGTTCACTCATGTATATTATGCTCGGTAAAAGACCAGATTTAAGTTACGCAATCACTTATTTTTCACAATTTCAAAATTGTTACACGGTTGAACACTGGAATCATTTGAAATGTGTATTGAGTTATTTGAAGCAAACAGAGTTTTATGGTTTAATGTATACAAAACGTAATCAATCCAAGGTTCAACTGTCAGCTTTCGTTGATTAAGATTATGCAAATAGTATAATAGATAGGAAGAGCATTTCTGGATATGTTATTAAAATGAATGATAATGTCATTGAGTGGAAGACAAGAAAACAGAGTGTTGTAGCATTATCAAGTGCGGAGTCAGAGTATATTGCTCCATCATCGTGCATAAGTGATTGTTTATTTTTTGGTCAGATATGTAGTGAGATTCTGTGTGAGATTGTCTTTCCTATTGTGGTATATGAGGACAATCAATCGTGTATCAAAATGGCGTCAACTTTGGAAAGTAAACGAACAAAGCATATTGACATAAGACACCATTTTGTGCGTGATTGTATTGAATAAAAAAAGATCTTCTAACTAAAGCTTTACCTGCTTCAAAATTGAAATATTTTCGAGATCGTTTAAATGTAGTGAAAATTGAAAAATAACTTGCTGATGTTCTGTTAATGATTTATGTTTGAAATGAAACTAATTTTACTTCTAGAAAATGTTTATTTTGTATTTTTGAATTATTCACATAGTGAAATATAATGTGGAATTGCAGCATTGGAGGTAAACTACTCAAAAGAATAAGCCTTCGCGCAAAACTGTTGTCAGCAGTAGTAGCGACGATTCAAGTATAAATGTGGCGACTGTTTCAGATTCAACTGATAATATTTCTGAAACAGAAGAAGTGTGTCCAAGATTAAGAAATCGCAGCCTGACAAACGATAAAATAGGAGATGATAACCAGTGTAACGTCTGTGAGAAAAAGTATTCAGAAAATACTGAAGACTGGTATCAATACAAAATATGCACGAAATGGGCACGTGAAACCTATGGCATTAAAAGAATTTTCAATTTTTTTGTTCACTTTGTCACCAAGAATCTATTATTTTTCATGTTGAATACTTTTTAGGCCTAAACCAAACCTCAAAATCAATATTGACTGTTAAGATTATTTTTAAGATAGAAGATTTAACCTAATTTTTTTAGATAGGTTTTATGTACTGTCCCTTTCATAAATAATCACGTCCCTTTCAATACGGGCCATTCATGAAAGGGACAAAACACACATTTTTGAAGACTGCAAAAATAAATGACCCAGAACCAAGAATGAATAATTACTGTATTTTATTCCAATAGTAAACTAATGGAGGCTTCTCATTCAACTTCAACCTGTTCAAAATAATATCACTTATTTATTAGAGGCTCCACAATAAAAATGTCCCTTTCATGCCACCTCTCCCTACTATGATTTTTGTGTAATGATTTATGAAGAGATCATTGCTGGCCATGTCAATTGTGTTATATATATTATGTATTATGATTTGCGTAACGATTTATAGGATGGTTATTTAATCACATTTGCAGTAATTGTGCTATGTGTTACTATTTATGTTTTGATATGTTTGATGATCGGGAACAGGTGAGCGGAGTCTCAAATACGATAATAGCACTGAAATCCAGTAATTTATGTTTGTGACATTGTCACGATTTTGCGATAAAGTTGTGTATTTGTGTATTGATATTGTTATGTCTAGGCGTTAATGATTTATTGGTATTATGTTCTCTGATGTTTACATCTAGTTGTAAGCCAATGTTATGTTGAAATAATTATAAAAATAAAAAGATAGAAAAGTAAAGCCGAACTGATTTTTATAACAAGAAAAAGCTAGCATCTTTAAAATACAACAAGAGAATCATGTATCTTGCGATTAAAAACACGTTCAACAAATTGTATTTCAGTGTGATCCACATATTCCATTATATAAGATTGACTTTCATGTTTCATAAACAATATAAAATATTAGCAATACGACACTTCACATCTGTTTTCTGAAAGAGAATCATGTATCTTGCGATTTGAAGACACATTCAACAAATTATATTTCAGTGTGACCCACATATTCCATTTTACAAGATTGAATGTTATACATAAAGCCGGGTCCAGACTATGTCACAAAACATGTTATTAACAAATTTATACAACAAATGTGTTATACAACTTTGTTATATAACTTGTTATAAAATAGCAGAGACATCCAGACTATGTAACAAAATAAAACTAAACAAAAGTGCTCATCTGGAAGCAGTGGCATCTGTATTTTCGAAAATGACCTCAAACGTAGAGGATGTCACTTTGGCAGCAGCAGCTTGCGTGATTTTATGTAGGCGACGAGTGAAATCTAAACGGAGATTTTGGATACGGCCATCGTTGAGAGCTAGAGAAACATATAGTGGAACAACTCTTTTGAAGGATCTAGCAATGGATGACATAGACCCATTGACAGGGGACATTAAATGTGATGGTAGTTTTAAAAATTTCCTAAGGATGACAAGTTCTGATTTCGAATACCTGATAAATCAAATCGGCCATAAAGTAGGCAAAAAAGACACATTTCGAGATGCAATACCAGTAAAAGAAAGATTGGCGGTTACGTTGAGATTCTTAGCAAGTGGAGATTCCTACCAGAGTTTGAGCTATTTATTCAAATTTTCTAAGCAGAGTATTTCGAATATTGTACCAGAAGTGTGCGACGCTCTCATCGACTGTTTAAGCGACAAAATGAAAGTAAGTACATAGGATTTTTTAAACTTCTTTATTCATTCAATTGGAAATAGAACAGATCAGTACATTTATAAATTCAGAAGCATTTGTGGGAAGTTTAATTCCTTCTCACTCATGTCTTCTGCGCCTGCCTATGATTGAGTATCATTGTCAGTTTGAATTGGTGAAGTAGCGGATATATTTGTAGCGGACGTCATGGTAGATGACCCAGGTCTATTGTATGATTGGGTGTCAGTGCCTATTGTAATTGGTGAAAATGGAGTAGATGCAAGTGTATCGGACTTCGGAGTAGTAAATGGCTGAGGTGTATTCGAATGTATGTCTGCTATCTCCGCTCGATAGAGAGCATTATTTATTTCATATTTCGCGAGGACTAGAATCGACTTGCTTTTGAGATTCCGCAAGATCCCGGCTACATATTCACCGTACACATCGAAGTCATCTCGTTTTTTCACGTTACTGGATATTTGTTTCATTACCGCGTAAGCTTCTTCAGATTTCGCATCTAAAATTCTTCTCTTGATACCTTTTGTGGTAGCAATGGTTTTTGTCACAGTTTTTTCTTGACATTTTTCTGTATCACGTTGCACTTCTGGATGTGACTCTGGTTGCCGTTCTTCCTACAAGATAAAAAAACTGTAAAGCATTTTTTTTAGGTGCCTAAATATCAAGAAGAACGGCTACAGATTGCAAACGATTTCAACCAGATGTGGAATTACCCTCACTGTTGTGGTACTATGGATGGAAAACACATATGTTTACAAGCTCCACGGAACACTGGAAGCGACTATTTCAACTACAAGGGATTTTTCAGCATATTGCTTTTAGCTATAGTTGACGCTACCTATTGTTTTACTTATGTAAATGTGGGTTGCCAAGGACGTTTGTCTGATGGCGGAGTATATGCTTACACAACATTTAAACAGCTACTTGAAACATCTTCCTTGAATCTCCCACCAATGAAAGTATTACCATCACCATCACCGTTCGTATTTCTAGGTGATGAAGCATTTGCTTTGCAAACGCATATTATGACACCCTTCCCATCATTGTATAACATTGACTTTGATGTTTCATAAAAAATATAAAATATTAGAATTACAACACTTCACATCTGTTTTTCTGAAAGAGAATCGTGTATCTTGTTATTTGAAGACACATTCAACAAATTGTATTTCAGTGTGACATTATCCATTTTATAAGATCTAGTGTTCTATTTCATGACAAAAATAAAATAACAGCAATACATTTCACATCTTTTTTTCTGAAAGAGAATCATGTATCTAAATTGTATTCAAGTATTACTAACCTATTCCATTTCATAAGATCGAGGGTTATATTTCATAAATAATATAAAATAACAGCAATGCCTTTCACATCTGTTCTGAAAGAGAATCATGTACCTTACGGGTTTCAGACACATTCAAAAAAGTGTATTTCAGTATGACCAACATATTTTTTATTTCGTAAGATTTGAGTGATAGTGATAGAAAGCTACTGTTTCACACACAATTCGATTGCTGACTTTCGTAGCGTGCAGACGTGTCCCAGCGATTAAGTGCTTTTGCCGGTTTTCTTTGTGAATGTTGCGGATCTGCTTGGCAGAGCTTCGCCAGGCCCTGGGGACGACTGTCAGTCTATGACAGCCTGTAACCAGGGAGTGGCTAACGCTCCGACTACCCGTGAAAGAACAGCCTCTGATCGCGATTTCAGCGATAGTGACAGCGTAACATCCTTCAGCTCTTCGGTCTCTAAGAAGAGGCGTTTCAATGATGGTTTTCCTCCGCTTCCATCCGTATCAAAACGTCGCATAGACGAGTGGATACGGCAAAACAAAACAAAGTCAGGCAAACAGGTACTATCAAAAAAGGTTAAAAAGTTAAAAAAGAAGGCAGTTCTTGAGAATGTCAAGGACGAAGCTCGAAATTATTACTCCGAGTCTGAGACCTCTTCTCGACAAGTGGCCCAAAATCAGGACAACGAGATGGCCGCACCTAGCGAAAGCGCTAATAACGGCTCAAATGAGATGGAAACAGAAACACGTGATATAAATGATAGTGCTTCCACTACAGGAAGCACTATTAGGTCAGTCCATGACGAGGAGCCCACCCCCCCTCCACCCCTCTGAAACAAAATACTCAGACAACGGTCTCAAAGGCCAAAATCCCGACCATTGTTGTTCGACAGAAGGACAAATGGGTTTCACTGTTAAAATTGACGGCCCAAGAGAATATTAAGTTCTCAAAAGCCGTCAATCTACATGATGGCATAAAAGTTCAGCCGGAGTCTCCTGACGACTATCGGCGACTGGCAAGACTTTTGGTGAAGGAGAAAATCCCTCACCATACATACTCGCTCCCTGAAGAACGGCAAGTTCGAGCAGTTTTCAGGGGAGTCACAGAGCACCTGGCAGTCTACGATGTGCGTGAGGAGATCGAAGCCAAGGGCTTTGACCTCACCAGCGTCACGCGCATGAAGCGCGCTGGCAAGCCTATGCCTCTGGTCATTGTTTTGGTAAACAGGGACCAGAAGCATATATTTGAGGTCAAAGACCTCTCAAGTGTGAAGGTTCAGGTCGAACCCCAACACGCAAAAACTTCGGTGGGCCAGTGCCACCGCTGTCAACGTTTTGGTCACTGCCAGCGCAATTGCTTAGCAGTGCCCATTTGCGGCAAGTGCGCTGGCAGGCACCTAACTAGTGCCTGCAAAAAGGCCAGGACTGACCCTCCGAAGTGTAACAACTGCAAAGGGGTACACATTGCAAATTACCGCGGCTGCTCTGCGTACCCCAAGGTACAACGAAAGGGGCAGACAACACCCAAAAAACCAGCCTCTTCAGGGAGACCTGCGAGGTCTGGACGCGTCCAGGAGGGGGTCAGCTTTGCATTGCAGCTTGCAGCTGCATCCAAGGGCGCAAGCACTTCTGCAGAGCCCACCCCCCTCGACCTGAACCCTCACCTCTGCCTCAGGGGGTTTCAGACTTCCGCACTGGACCAGATGAAAAAGCTGTTCGTCAAATTCCCCGTGCTACAGAAAATGTTCACGGTGAATACCGACGTGATAACCGGAACTGCCAATGTCTAGACAACCAACGTTGCCTAGATCTCTGAAGATAGTTTTTTGGAATGCTAATGGCATTCGTTCTAAAAAGCTGGACTTTGAAAACTTTTTAATTGAAAACAACATAGATGTGGCTCTAGTCCAAGAGACACATCTGAGGAACGAATCTATTGTCATTCCAAACTACAGATTCTTTCACAGAGAACGTGTTAGACGTGCTGGAGGGGGAGTTGGCATTTTTGTCAAACTATCCCTACAGTGTGTCCAATACGGCATTGACAGTGCTCGATTACACGGTACTGAGGCCGTGGGGGTCGAAATTCAACTGAGCAGGGGTTGTCGCAGAATAATCTCATTTTACAACCCTCCAAACATTCATCTACTCCCAGAATCTCTGGATGAACTGCTGATGGGAAGCAACATTCCGACAACTGCTGCTGGCGACTTCAATGCCAAGCACAGACCTTGGAGCAGAGCCACAAATCGAAACGGCCAAGCGCTCCATGCGCATGTTGACAGGCATGAATACCTTATGCTGGGACCAGATGAGCCTACGTACTATCGCGGGCAGACTAGGCCTGACGTACTAGACATCGCGCTTCTCAGAAACGTCTCTCTGACTAGCGGAATTTACGTTCTGTCGGAACTGGATTCCGATCATAATCCAGTAATCCTGGTATTGGGCGATAATCTTCCTTCCCCTGATTATCGCATGAGATCCAAGACGGACTGGGATGTCTTGACAGCCCAGCTCGAAGAGATGCGCGCCCCTCCTGAGGTACTCGATTCTCCCGACGAACTCTCAATGAACATCGCCTCTGTACGATGTACTAAGCATAGTGTCACGCTTGTTCCGATTACCTCAGTTTGGTTGATGATTTTTGCGTGGTAACACGTGCGTTGAGGTTAGCTCCAATTTGTGATATTTCGTTTGTGTTTAAACTTGTTAGGTGAGTTGAAATCTGATTTTAAAATTATTTTATGCTTGCTTAATTGTTAGTTTTCACATGTATGTATAAAAACATGGAAAATATTAGATATTTCATAAGTTCCATACAAAAAATCATGTGTTATTTTAAACGAACATGATGACTCAAACGTCATTTGATTTTCAGATTTCTTATTTCGAAAACATGTCTAATAAGCCACTAACTAAAGCTGAACTTTTTGATATTATCAATAATATGTCAGATATCGAAGTTATGAGCGATGATGAGGAGGATGATAAATTACAGAAGTCACAGGACACCTCAGATGTTGATAACCCTGAATCAGAAGGTAAGAAATATTGATCTAGTAATATTATGTTTAGACAATACGAATAAATTTCAGATAATGATGAAGGGTCTGAAGAACAAATACTTGACACTGAGGAACAAAATATAGTAGGTGAAGACGAAAAACGAGGCGAATTTGTTGAAGATGCTGAAGAAGAGAAAAATAGATCAAAGGTAAATAACTATAAATCTAAGGCATATATAAAACAATATTGTGAAGAAAACCGTCTCACTTATAAAGAGAATATAGAGTGGATGAAAAATGTGCAATATATAACACCACCATTGCCATAGTACAAACCTATTCGTACTGAAATAGTTGAGATACTATCCCCAATTAAATATTTTGGCAACTATTTCAATGATGACCTATGTAATACTATGGTCGAAATGACGAATTTATATGCAGTTCAAAACAACGTGAACAACTTTGCTCCTACAAATATGTTAGAGATCAAAATATTTATAGGCATTCATATTATGATGGGAAACTTACATTAT